>JAFEMH010005736.1:0-151308 GCA_022495995.1 Adenophora triphylla var. japonica
ATGTTTCGACATTTCTATTTATGGTTTTCTTCTTTTGTTTTTCTTTTTTAAGATTCTTTTTAAGGTTTAGCCTTAAATAACAATGCCCATTTTACCCTTACTTTGTTAGAAATGTTAGGATAGTTAGGAATTGTTAGAAATGTTATAACTTTCGTTAATTTTCTAACGAAAATTCTAACAAGATCAAATTGGAGCACTTACAGTAGCCCCTCGGCGACGGCGCTTTCGAAGGAAGCGGGGTCGTCGATAAGAGTAAGGCTCCATATTTGGCGGGATGATCGAGTGATCGGGTGGCTGAACCTAGCGATAGGCTACCTACGTATCCCGAATGGGAATCAAGCCGATCGTAGTTCGGGTCTTTGACCACGGAGATGATGGCGTTTTAGGTGCCTCGAACCTCGATGAGCGAGTTCTATCGGTTCTTTGGAGAGAAACTCTGCTGGGGATAAGAGATGACCATTTTCGGTCTGATGGTTATCCGCTCTGCTGGGGATGATTGCGATTTATCGCTTTCCTAGTGATAGCGTCTTAGGTGCCTCGAACCTTGGAGATGGCGTTTTAGGTGCCTCGAACCTTGGAGATGGCGTTTTAGGTGCCTCGAACCTTGAAGATGGCTTTTTAGGTGCCTCGGACCTTGATGATGGCGTTTTAGGTGCCTCGAACCTTGAAGATGGCTTTTTAGGTGCCTCGAACCTTGAAGATGGCTTTTTAGGTGCCTCGGACCTTGATGATGATGGCTTTTTAGGTGCCTCAGACCTTAATTTGAAATGGCCTTTCGGTGGACTTCGTCTGCTGCCGAAGGAGAGGGTGACCGTTTTGGTCGAGGGGCTGGACCTAATGATAGGCTACCTACGTATCCCTAGTGGGAATCAAGCCCTTTCGTAGTTCGAGTTCTTCTCGAAATTTCGCTGGCTTTTGGGATTCCGTTATCTTTGCTGGGGATTTCGTTGGCCTTTGCCTGGGGAAAATCAGACGTATTCGTCTGGGAAATTGGTCTTACGTTTGACTGCCGGGAATGATTTTGATGAAAGATACGGGATCCGTTATCTTTCTCGGGGCACTCGGTCTTACGTTTTACTGCCGGGGAATGATGAAAGATACGAGATTTCGTTATCTTTCTCGGGGAAATCGGTCTTACGTTTGACTGCCGGGAAGGATTTTGATGAAAGATACGAGATTTCGTTATCTTTCTCGGGGCGCTCGGTCTTACGTTTTACTGCCGGAGGATTTTGATGAAAGATACGAGATTTTGTTATCTTTCTCGGGACACTCGGTCTTACGTTTTACTGCCGGGGGATTTTGATGAAATATACGGGATTTCGTTATCTTTCTCGGGGAGATCGGTCTTACGTTTGACTGCCGGGGAATGATTTTGATGAAAGATACGGGATCCGTTATCTTTCTCGGGGAGATCGGTCTTACGTTTTACTGCCGGGAATGATTTTGATGAAAGATACGAGATTTCGTTATCTTTCTCGGGGAAATCGGTCTTACGTTTGACTGCCGTGAATGATTTTGATGAAAGATACGGGATTCCGTTATCTTTCTCGGGGAGATCGGTCTTACGTTTGACTGTCGGGAAGGATTTTGATGAATGATACGAGATTTCGTTATCTTTCTCGGGGCACTCGGTCTTACGTTTGACTGCCGTGAATGATTTTGATGAAAGATACGGGATTCCGTTATCTTTCTCGGGGAGATCGGTCTTACGTTTGAAAACCAGGGGGTATTAATGAGGGGTCAACGCCCTTCCTCTTCCCCATTCAGTTTTTACGAGAGCGTAGAAGACGAAGAGAGAGAAAGGAAGCCATTTTTGCTCAAAAAGCTTGAAAATTCCTCCGATTTCTTCGATTTTCAAGCAATGGAACACGGGGAAGGCGCTTTTCAAGGCCAAGGACGTGGCCCGGTGGCGGAGAGACGATTGGAGCTCGTCCGGATGAGGAGGCATTACAATCTTTCGCAATCGGTTGCGGAGGAGCATTACCCCGATGCTTGGCAACATTGGGCTTCGGATTCGAATCTCCGAACGGTATACTTTGAAACCCTTTGATCCCCTTTGTTGATTTCTTGTTTGAAATTTGAATTTTGGGTGATTTTTGAAATTTTTTTTTTGAAAATTCGAATGATTGATATTCTTGGCTTTGAATCTTGATTTTGATGCTTTGCATGTTGCAATGATTATGTGGGTATCCCAAAATATGCATTTTGCTTGGAGAAAGAATTGGCCTTTTCGCCATTTTTTTTTTTTGTATCCGAAAATTGCATGTGAAAATTCGAAAATTGTGATGATGATTTTTTTTTTGAAATTGAATATTGATATTGATGAATGATGCAATGCATGCATTTTGTTTGGAAAGAATGGGCATTTTGCCAATATGAGATATATGTATGTTTAGGATTCTTTTTTTTTTTGAAAAGTGGGACGGATTTTTCCTCCCGTTGCATGTAAGATGGATGATATGCATGCATGCATAGGAACTTTTTTTTTTTTTTTGAAAAATGGGACGGAGTTTTTACTTCCGTAGGAATGCATCTCTCTTTTTTTTTTTTTTTGATGAATGCATTGGGATTTGCTGGAAACTGTCTTTTCTGTGAGAAAAATGGGGCTATGTCTATCGCATGCCGTTATGCTGCCGAAATTTTCTTTTAATGCATGTGTATGCTTTTTTTTTTTTGTGCAAATGCAAATGCAATTTTTTTTTGACATTTTCTCTCTCCTTTTCTTTTTTGCAGGGCGGAAACCGTTTTGTGACGGAGCAGCTGAACAAAATGAAGACTCGAGGATCGGTGGAGTCCGTGGTTGACTTGTGGGACCGGCTTCCGAATGCGGGCCGAGGAGCTTCTTGCGAGTCAGAGACATTTGTTGAGACGGGGCTTTGGGAGTTTGTCGAGTGCTTGAGGGGACTGGTCGAGTTCCCTAGAGCAAGGGCGATGTTTGCTTTGGCGCGGCATTGGTGGGACGCGACCCACACCTTTCACTTCTTACGGGCGAGGCTACGGTTACGCCCTCCGATTACGCTGCGATCACGGGCTGTCCTTTAATGGACGCGGCATTGAGTGGCGGGATGGCTACGGCCCGATGCGGATCTACGGAGCTCTTACGGGATTTTCCCTATTCCCAAAAGGGGATGGGGATGGAGTATGCCGTGGTCTACGGTAAGATTGTGGAGACCATCGTGAGCTATGAGGTGGGGAGGAGAGGATAGGCGCTGAAGCGGATCGCTAGGGCCTTCTTGTGGTTTGCCTTTTCGAGCACGCTCTTTGGACATCTTTGAGGGACGACGGTCTTTGCCTTCTTGAGGTCCTTGGAGGACATGGAGACGGTCGGAGATGTCTCGTGGGGAGAGGCCGGGTGGCGGAGCTTTACTTTGCTCTCGATAGGTACGGTCGGAAGAAATTGTGAGCTCCTATCTTGCTTTGAGTTTGCCACTGGAGGTATAAGCTCTCTTTTTGCTTTCCCTCTTTTTTTTTTTGAGCACGCACTTTTCTTTTGCCTTTGGATTGATTGGATTTTTACCTTTCGCAGGTATGGGCGTTGGAGTTTTTCCACGTCACGATGTGGCGACGGCCGGCGGAGTGCGTCGGGCGTATCCGGCCATGCGGTCTTGGTCGAAGCATGCCGGGAGAAGATAAGCTCCGGGGCGTACGACTCTCGGGTACGCGGATTGCCTTCCTTTGACGGTGGCCGAGACGGATGAGGGATGATATTCTATCCCAGGATCGCTTCGAGGTGGCGCGGTTGAAGGCGCTGAGATTTGGGCTGTGCGGCGGAGGATTGAGAGGTCGACTGCGATGCATATTATGCGGGAGAGAGGGTGACGCGCCCGGCATGGCGTGAACTCGCCTTTGAGGACACCGGTGGAGCCTCCCGCCGATATGATGCACCCAGCGATCGGTCCGTGACATGGGATGATTACAGCCAGGCCCGGCACTTCTCGGATTTCGTGGCGATTGAGCCATATGCGACATTCGTCTTGAGGAGGCCGAGGATGCCTCGGGTCCTGGATAGAGAGGGGCTTGGGATCCCGCGGTACCCTCGGACGGATTTTCCTATATCCCGAGGATGGGGTCCGATTGAGGGTGCGAGATCCCTCGGCTGAGCGGCTTCCACGAGCTTTCCGGCCTCGTCGGGTATGAAGAGTATGGCTTTTTACGCTTACGCCTCTTCCTTTCTTTCTTTTGTTTCATCATCTTTAGCATCACTTCCTTTTTGGCAGCTTTTGCTTTTGTGCGGTTTTCGGAGGTGGTCGTCGAGAAGGCGCGAAGCAAGTGATCGGAGCCAAGAGATTCATCGGGAGGATGGTCGCTTGCGGGGCTCCTCGAGGAGCTAGAGCGAGGCGACCACGGCGGCGCACATCGGACGGGAGGCTTCCCCTATTCGCTCAGAGACTTCTTGAGAGACTCCTCTGTCTCCTCTCCTTGATCCCCGCGCGGTGCGCCTTCGGATCACGTCATTCTCGGGGATCCACGCGGGCGAGGACACGTTTGGCGGCATGGTGGTTCGTCTTCGTCGTCCGGGAGTCCGACGCCTTCACCTTCGGATACGATTTTTCGCGAGATCTCGGCTTGCCCTATCGGAGCGTGCCGGTTGGTCTGCGAGCCTCTCTGCGGAGACGAGGACGGATTACGAGCCCGAGATTTTCGGGGCTCTGAGGAGCGGGCCGAGTCGCAAGAGGGCGAGGCGGACATCGGGCGCTAGAGACTCCGATTGATTTTTTTTTTTTCTTTGAGATTTGAGATTGAGATTGAGATTTGTACGGCTTATGCACATTTTTTTCTTCTTTTTCTTTGGGATGTAATAATTTAGGATTTTATTGATGTTTGTTTGTTTTTTTTTTTTTTTATGCACACTCTTTTTTTTTGGAATGTAATAATTTAGGATTTTATTGATGTTTGTTTGTTTTTTTTTTGCATACTCTTTTTCTTTGGAATGTAATAATTTAGGATTTTATTTTATGAATGCAATGCAGTATGAATGCAGTGTTGCATGAGCCTTGGTTTTTTGCAAGGGTGTTTGGTATATGGGTGGTTCGGGAGGTTTTTTTTTTGCACGGGTTTCGAGCAAGCGGGACGGAATATTCCTCTTTTGGTGTAGCGGCTTGGGTATTGCAGATTTTACGATGGAAAACAAACCTATCCGCGCGGATGGGGATTGCATACGACATTGTCCTTTAATTTTGCTACGAATCTGGTCTCACTTTATTTCAAATTCAAATATCCTCTTCAACCTCCGAGTCAAACGGCCATTTTCGGGGAGAAAGAGAGAAAAACCATGGAAAACTTTTGAAAAGCTCCATCAAAATTGTCCCAAGAATCCCAAATGTCATTCTTCAACAAGTTCAAGGATTGGTCCCGGGAGATCATGCATGAGAGGAGGTCCTTCTTTGAAGAAAGGTACAAGGTGAAGTGCTTATGGTCTCTCAAGGAATTGATTCCGGACTATGAGCTTTTGAGGGCTTCTTCCTCATTTTGGGACACTAGAAGGCATGTCTTTTGCCTTTCCTTCAACGAGATTGTTCCGACTGTCGAAGAATTTCGGGCCTTGCTTGGAGGTCCGGAGGTGGAAGAGATAGCGGTTCCTTTGCCCGGAGGGGCTTCTTTCGTTGACAGATTGTGCGTCCTCCTTCATCTTTCCCCGGAGGAAGCGCAAGGTATGACCCGTGGTCCCGATCATTTTGATGTTTCCGGCCTTCCCGATAGGTTTAGGGGCTTAGGCTTGGATGATGCCTATTGGGATGCTTTTGCACTTTGCATGTTTGGCACCCTGTTCATGGTCTATTCCTTTGGGATTTGCCATCGGTCTTTCTTTGGATGTTGTCGTTCAGCATGTCGCACAGGCGAGAGATGTCGTTCCTTTGATTACGGGGAGACTTTTCATGCTCTCGATAGGGCGCTACCGGAAGACGGTATATGCACGGGGGCAGCCCGTTTCTCTTGACCACATGGGCGATGGAGCGTTTGGGGGTTCTTCGGAAACCTCGATATGATCGGGCCTTGGACTTTTGCCGGGGAGAGGTGTTGATGTAGATTTTGATGATCGGGGCTCGTGGGAGCGTTGGATGGCTGGTCTCCGGACGAGAGGATATCGAGATGGTCGAGTGCCTTGTTGGCGGGTGGAGACTCGCGAGTGCTTCGGGACGGGTCCCATGTGGTTATGCTTCCGGGGCTTTCTCGGTCCGGCTTCTACATTCCGGCTTTAGTTACGAGACAATTTGGCTTGGAGCGGGTTCCTTTGGAGGGCTTTGATGATATAGCCACCGGGGTGGTGGCACTGTTTCTATGGATGATCACTCGGTGTTTCCATTTCTTTCCCGAGCATGGAGGTATGATGCCTTTCCTCCTCGGGTTATTCTCGAGGCGTCCAAGACCGGTGTTCACGACCACTTGGTACTGGATTGGTATGAGAGGCATGCAGGAGAGACTCGAGGTGGCTATTTTGAGGCGGCGTGAGGCCATTGTGGGTGCGGAGGACTGGCTTGTTTACGAGAGGAGGAGGGCCGAGGCAAGGGCCAACCCCATGATAGGAGCGGAGACGGCGCGACCGATTATGAGGCTTACGTCGAGACGGGAGAGGAGGGCTCCTATGCTACCGGCTAGGTTACGGGAGATGAGGGATGACGCTAGGGCTACTAAGGCCACGACGGAGGCTGGTTTGATAGACCACTGTCCCTATACGAGCTTGGTAGGAGGAACACCGAGCATTTTTGCGGTTCGAAGAAAAAGACTCGAAGGGGAAGAAGAGGGGAGAGGCCGATGCGAGTGGCTTGGAGTGACTACGAGGTTTCAGTATCCCTTTCTTGTCATGGCGAGACACATTAGTTTGATTATGTATCTTAGTTTCTTTTAGCGGGTTGCAAGTTGTAGGAATGAATCGGGCTTAGACTCATCAAAAAGAGCTTTTAATTTGTAATGAATATTTGAATTGCTTGAGTTTTCGAGACGCTTTCATGGTACGATCAATTGTATTGATGTCAAAGTATGACTTTTATTTGTGTTTTAGACCGAACCGTTTCCATTTGCCTACGTTCCCCTCATTTTGAGGAGCTCGGGTCTTCGTAGTTCAACCTTTGATTTTTTTGTTTTTTTTTTTTTGTTTTTTTTTTTTTTTTTTGTTGTTTTTTTTTTTTTTTGTTTTTGTTGTTTTTTTGGTGCAACCTGTTTTTACCTAGGCCGCCCTTTTCGGGTTTTCAACCTAGTTGGGTATTACTCTTTTAGCACTCTCTTTTTTTTTTTTTTTTTTTTTTTTTTGTTTTGTTTTTTTTGGTGCAACCACATGTTTTTACCTAGGCCGCCCTTTTCGGGTTTTTCAACCTAGTTGGGTATTACTCTTTTAGCACTCTCTTTTTTTTTTTTTTTTTTGACTTCTTCTCTTTTTTTCTTTGTTTTACGCGTAGTATACGCGCGGCTTGTCACCATTCCTTTGGGTGTACAAAGGGATTCCGTCGAGGTCCGCAAGTTGCATGGCTCCTCAGGAGAAGATCTTACGGGACGACATATGGCCCGACCCATACGAGGCTCCCATTTGCCGAGGGGTTGATACGGGTGGGGGCTTTTCTTTTTAAAGCGAGATCCCCTTCTCGGATTTCCCGATGCTTTACTTTCTTGTCGAAGGCTGCTGGCCATTCTTCCTTGGTAGGCTCGGATGTGTTCCATGGCCTTCAATCGGCGCTCATCTAGCGGGGCCAATTCGTCATGGCGACTCGAGCCATTCGACCTCGTTGATCGGCTTTCCGGCGGTACACGGAGTGAGGGATCTCTAGCTCGATTGGGAGTACGGCTTCCATTCCGTATGTGAGGGCAAACGGTGTTTCCCGATTGCCGTTACGGCGATGTTACGTAGCCCCCAGTGCAGTGTAACTTCTCGGGCCAATCTACGCCTTGGGCGGCCATTTTCCGGATGATATTTTCGAGTCTTGTTTGCTTTGCCTCAACGGCTCCGTTGGTTTGGGGTCAGTAAGGAGATGACTTGTGACGGGTTATTCGGAATTACGCGGCTGATTTTTCACATTCCCCTTCGAAGTGGGATCCATTATACGAGATGACTTCGGCTGGCAACCCGTATCTGCATATGATGTTCTCTTTGATGAAGAGGGCTACTTTCCTTGAGTTGAGGATTTTGTAGGACTTTGCAGAGCATCCTTTCCGATTCCTTCGAAGAAATCACCAATCTGCGTCTCTTTAGGTTCTTCCGCAGTCCCCAGATTCATACTCGTCAAAATCTCTTCGGCAGCTTGGGCTCGATTTTCCTCTGTCCGGACAACCTGCTTAAAGATTTTTTTTTGTTGTTTGATTTTTTTTTCGTTTAATGTGTCTGCTTCTTTATCTAATGAATTATTATTAAGTGTTTTTTTTTTTAATTCGTCATTAGTTAAAGTGGCAATCAAGGGATACTCAGAAAGGTTCGTCATTTCATTGAAAACGAAAGGGAATACAGTGCTTGCTACAGACTCGTAGTCTTCAGGCGTAAGGCCATCGGACGACCCTAGAGACTCGATCTTAACAAAGAGAGACTGGGAGGACTTGTCCTAGATTGACACAAAGGGACGGGGACCAATCCAAGCTTGGTGATCATTTCCTCCTTGGTCGCGGACGGGCTGAGAGGTTTTCCCAATTTTTGGCGGCTTTTCTTGTTGGTGGCCTCATGACTCGGGAAGCTGTCTTTGTTTTGTTTTCCTTTCTCAATTGTTGCTATCATCTCTTGGACCGAGCCGAGATCAATCGGATCACGCACTTTGTATCTCTTCCCCGAACAAGCTGCGCATGATGGGGCCATCCCAACCATGCGAAAAGACTTACGTGGCTTTGGATTTTGGCACGGTCAATTCGAATTCGGGTTTCGGATCTTCTGGGCAATCGGGTTTGTGGTGGTAAGCTTCTCGGCTGTTCCACCGGGTCGAGGCACGCCTCTGAAGGTATACTTACTCTTCATGGTAGTGGTAGCCCCGGGTATCTTGGGTAGGTCCAGGAACATTCTGCGGACCGGGTTGGCTTTGGCTCCCCTAAACTTGTTGAGGCTATCCTGTAGCTTTAGCCACCCTGCCGTAGGAGTGGGCTCTGTGATGTTTCCTAGTTGTGTGGGACCCTTTACAAAGTAGTCAGCCAAATTAGGGTGAAGGGGAGAGATTTAGGGTTGTCGGCCAAGGGACCTTTCTGTGGCGGCTTCAAATCTTTTTCCTTTTGCGGTGTCATTTGAGGAGGCCTCATATCCCGGGCCGTGGCGAGTATTACGTCCTTTCACCTCGATGAGTTTGTGAGTTCCTTGTTGGTGCTTCCCAGGCCAGAGGCCGAGGTAGATAGCTCATTTTTCTCATCATTTTCAAGGACCGGTGGGATTTTATCCCGAGTGACCGTCGGATCTATGTTGCACACTTGGGCCTTGGGAGGTTCGGCCCAGTGAAGCCCGTTAGCATGAGACCTTCCTCGTCATGTTTGATTTCGAATAGGTATTCCGCCCGTATCTGTGCCCTCTAAAGTGACTAAATCTCCGTAAATGGTCGTCGAGATCCCCATTCGAGGCGAATTTCACACCTTTGGTGGAGGCTTGAGGCGACCCCTTTGACTTGATGGAGCCAAGGTCTTCCCGGCGGGGCATTGAAAGTAATCGGGATGTCAATAACCTGGAATTCCACAGGTATCAATTTACTGTCCGAACCGAGAGGTCTAAAGTGGCGACTCAGGGTGCTCGGGATGTTGAGTCGTAAGCTTTGACAGTGAGGGAGGAAGGCTTCAAGTCTGTAGTCTTGATATCAAGCAGGCTCATGATCTTTGCGGGGAGAATATTCATTCCGGACCCGTTATCAACCAGGACCCGAGGAGGCGTCGTTCATCCAATTGAATTTGTGATGAAGAGAGGCTCGTTATGATCGGCCCCAAATTGAGGGAGGTCGAGATACGTGAAAGTGATTATGTTCCCGTAGTGGATGTTTCCAATCAGTTGTACCACGTCATCGAGAGTAGCATCAATAGGGACTAGAGTGCGGGCCGGGCTTTCTTCCGGCTTCGGCTTATGGGGATAGGACGAAGTGAGTAGAGACCGAGAGGGAAATGTTGGCTGTGTTTGCTTCAAGCTGGGTGAGCACGGGATCCTCTTTCTCGGGGTGCAGGTTTCAGTCTTAGCATAGGGGCGGCGATCTTCTTTCGGTGCTTGATCTGTGGCCTTCTTATACGCCTTGGGATTCCCTTGGAAGATGCGCCGGATCGGGTCAACAGATTAACTTCCTCATCGGTTGTCTCTTGACCGGATTTCTTCAATGCTTTGCTAAGGTCAACGGGGGAGCCTTTTTGGCTATTGCCATCGGGTTACGACGGAGCCTAGCAACAGTGAGGGGCCCGAAAGTGTATTGGCTCCTTCTGGGCGGCCCTTATAAGCTGCTTCCCAAGTCACGAGGCTTTTGAGTGCAGGGTTGTGTTGTTGCCCCTTGGATGGCCCTGAGTTAGGGCGTCCTCCGATTCACTCTCGTGGCCTGCCTCGCTCATAGTTATCATGCAACAGGAGTCGCTATTGTCGGGACTCGGCGGCTTTTCGATCTCATCCCCTGGATGGCCCACAGAGTTATGGCTATCAGCCTCCATTTCATCTTATATCCTTTTTCTTTCAATCTTGCAAGTAGGGCAGCCACAGGTGAAGGATAGGCAACGTTCCCCTTCAAAGTTTGATGTAGCAGCTCGATAGATCTGTGTCCAAATAAGGAGCACCCGGGGTCCATTGTCGGGCACTGGAGCAATTAGGAAGGCGTCCTGTGGATTCATAGGTATGAAGGCCACTGGGGAGACGTTCAGATCAATAACCGTTTTTAGTGACTGCAGGCACTCGCTGCGCTCGAGCGGCCCGGTTGTGACCCTTATGGTTGTTATGCCATCCGTTCTTGGGAAAGAAGAAAAAGATCCGATAACGTTTACGAATTCTTCATCTTCTGGTGGCTGAAACCCTCCATTCTCGACCAGTGCTTCAATAAACCCTTTCCATTCACCGGTCGAGTTCTTATAAGGAACGTTGTGTTCTAGGATTTCGGATATGTACGGATGCAGGCACGGGCTTTGCTGTCCCTCATCCTCTGGAGTATCCGGGCATTGGCCACAAATGCATCTTACAAGTGACACCTCGTAGGGGTCTGTCTCCATTGGTATCTGATCCGCATTTCCTGGCGGTCCTTCGTCATTGCTTGCTGATAACCAGCCATTGTGCCTGGCTCCCATGGGCTCATTTCTTGCATGATTGTTCCAGATTGTTTCTGGATCGGGGGCCTCGGTTGACTCTTCACTCTCGTCATCATCGTCATCATCGCTGTCGTCGGAATCTTCTTCCCATACTACCGGGATTTCGGCTGAGAGGGAACGCCGATCAAACCCGTTGGGGGAATATGGGTACGTGCAGTCGCAGAAATTGTCATATGCTCCCATTCCCGAAAGTGGCAATTGTGACTCAGCTTCTCCTCCCAGAAATTGCGGGGGAAGAGTGAGAGGGGGTGGCACGTATTTGACACCAGGTAGGATATAGAAGGAATCCTCCTCTTCCGATTCTTCGTTGTTCTCGGGATCATATTCGGGCTCTCCTAGAGCCAATTTGCAGAAGTGCACTAGCTCCAGATGCTCTTCGGCCTCTTTCTTTGATAAGCCCGATACGAGGCGCCAGCGGAAGCTTTCTTGTTCGATTCTTATTGATTGTTCTAACCATCTTGTGTAAATGATCCTTTCATGTTCTGAGCGGAACAGCCCCAGCTCTTCAGTATTGGCCTTCCCTTCATCCGAAAAGTAGCGGGCCTCGTATTCTTGAAAGAGTCTCTGACATGAGACCAATATGGGTTGATTCGTTCGATATCCTCAAGGCTGAGGGGGAATCCGAATTCAGGATCCTCGACGAGGTTGGCCACGGGTATTTGGGGACCTTCATCAGCATCTTCCTGGGCATGCGAAGATTCTCCGCATTCAATCATATTCACCTGATTATGGTTCCTTGGCAGCGGATTTTTGACTGTGTTAGGCCCTTCGGGGCCTTCCAACTTTCCTTGCTCTATTAGCCCCTGGATTGCCTTTTTCAGAGTAAAGCAGTTGTCAGTCAGATGTCCGTGAGCTTGATGAAAAGCACAACACTTTGTAGTATCCACGGGAGCATTCGGATTTCTGGGTTGGAAATTCTCCAAAGGCCGCATCAAGCCTTCTTTCACCAGTCCCCTAAAGATGTCATTCAGGGGCATTCCAAAGTTTTCGAGATTCATGACCCGTAGTGCAGGCTCATTTGGTTTCTGGGAGCAAAAGGAGTCGTGTTGTTACATTCTTGTCCCGCATAGTGAATCATCTCTTTGCCTTTAGCGGGAGCGAGGGCGAGTGTTTGCGGGAGGAGCCCGATATACGTAGGCGAGTGCGGCGGTCGGTTGCGATTGTAAGCCTTTTCGAACTTTCTTTGTAGAGTTAACCATGGCCCGTAAGTCGAGTATGGGAAGTGGCGAGGAGGCTCTCGAGATGTGGTTTCAAGCATGACCGGAAGATGTCCGGTTGTTCCTCTTCGAAAGGAGGGATGACCATTTCACTGAGTTTCAGATTCCACCGCTGTAAAAGTCCCCAACATTCTCATCGGGACGCCGCATGTTGTTTGTAGGTCAACCCTATTTGTTTCCCATTCCAAGTTGGCCTTATATTTCTCTGTGAAGGCATTGGTAATCTGGTCCCATGTAACCACGGCTTCGGGTTTCAAACGGAAGAACCACTTTAAGGCCTTGGACTTCAAGGATAGGCGAAATAGTCGGCCAACTGGCGATTGGTACATCCTTTGGCCTTCATCGCCAAGGTGTATGTGTCCAAATGGGTTTTCGGGCATGCGGTACCATCAAAGAGATCCAAATTAGGCATCACGAATTTGTGGGCGGAGGAACAATAGAGTCAGGGTCACGTAGGCGGAAGGCGGAGCTTCTTGGCGATCGGTTCGGCGATCTGCGCTTTCATTTCCTTGTGTTGTTCCATGAACCGGGCCGGATGAGGGTCTTGTGGCGGAACCATGGCATTCAAGCTAGTGGGCTGAGCTAGAGAGAGGAGCTACCACCGGAGCGGGCGAGGTGGAGGGAACGGCCGATCCGGGGACGTAGGTGAAAACGTCACAGGGGTGAGTTACCACTGGGGAGCATGGGTAGGAGCTTGGACGAAGGGATAGAACCTTGCGGCTGCTTTGTTGATTTTCAAGCGCAAAGTAGGTGGAGGCAGCCCCGATGTAGCCGGATAACTTGGATTTCAGTGGGGCCCGTAAGTAGGCTTGAGTGCGGGGCTGTCCGGATTGTTGAATTACATGGTGCTGTGGTGAAGGTGTGTAACCCGGGGAATGCTGCGGTCACTGGTGATTCGGATGACAGGGATGGAGGCTTGGTAACCCATAGAAGTACGAGTGAGGAATGGATTTGTGTGAGGAGCAAATTTGAACTAGTGCTTTGATACGAGGAGGGGCTCCGGTGTGGCCCGAGAACCAAGTTGTGGCGGCATTCCGAGCTGTGGCACATTCTTTGTGAAGGTCCGGATTGATCGGTTCCGAACCGAGGCGGGATCCCGATTAGGCTGTGGCATTCCGAGATAGCCCCAACCATGAGAAGACATTCCGTGCGATTTTGCCCCCACCGATTTGTGCCGTCGAGTGCATGGATCCGGTGGTACGTGGTTGGGGAGGCTGGTGACCCGAAAATCGAGGAGCATGGGTTACGGTAGTGGCACCGTAGGAGGTGGGTGGCGGCATCTGGTGTAGTCGGGCGGCGAGAGTGGGGTTGGCATCCTCGTCTTCTTCCACGGTGAAGGTGCCATACGGATTGAGGCGGCGGCCGGACCGTGACTCTTAATAGCCTCCATAAAAATTTGTTTAGCTGTGCTTCTTGTCGTAACCTCATACGTTACGCTAGCGGATTCCATTGTTGCTCTGCGAGGGGTCCGGGAGGCGGAGTGACGTTATCCCCATCATTACCGGCTGATGCGAGACATTCTAAAACCCGGAGTCGGAACAAACGGCGAAGGCGATGACGCGCTTGACTCTTCCCAACTAATCAAACGGTGACCCGGTGCCGAAACCAAGCTTTGTGTGGAGGCTGCGGGGGAAAGGACACGAAGGTTCGAGATGTGCAGGAATGGAAGGAGGGTAGGTGTTTGGGCTTGGATCATGCAACATGCGATTATTTGTTCACGTTTACTTAAAACATGTTTTATTAACCTAATCGGTTGGAAAAGATTGCTCTTCTTTTCGCAAACTACTCGGATCTGGATCGGTGGGCCCCGTCACTACGTCTATAAGCCCCTCGTATTCCACCCGTATTTCGACCTCCCAGGGGTGGACTCCCCGGCCGAGGGTCCTATAGGGCAAGCGGGTCCCACCGACCGAAAGAAAACGATCCTAAAAGTACGGCGGGTTATCGAGTCTTAACGAGCATTCGATGTAAATTACGGACAAAGGCGACGTCAAAAGTCAAGATCATGTCAGGGCTCGACGAAAAGTCGGCATGATTTGGACCGATAAATGTCCACGATTGATCTTGACTTGTCGTCGGTTAAGCCGTAATTAGGCATGGAATAGTCATTAATCCTTGATGACTCGGTGGCAATCTTTGGGAGTCGGTGTATAATTTGTGCCGATCGAGGCCGAGGTCAAGGCGCCGGTCAATATCTTGGTCAAAGTCTGCGGCGGAAAACCGGCGGAACTTCGGCGATTAGGGACCCGAAAGATATTGAGTCGGTATGCCGACAAAGGCTTGAAAGGAAAGGTCTATACACAGACAGGGCATGACACAGACCAGACTAAAAACCAACCGGGTCTCGGACAAAGTGTGTCACGGACAAGTGCATGGTCGACACGAGGCTCCATGGGATGTTTGTGTAGTCCTGTGCTCATCCGAGAGGCGTAATAAGACCAAACGGACCGCGACAAGGATTTCCCCGGGTTAAGGACGTAGTGTGCAGTGTACGGTCAACGTGCGCGTAGTGTGCAAGCAGTCTATCTTCTTTTACTGAGTAAAATAGAAATTTTTATGTGTCTTAAAAGGCATGATGCATGATTTTTTTTTTTAAATTTTCTTTTTTTTTGAATTTTTTTTTTTGAAATTTAATGAACACATAAGCACGTAAGCACGAAAATTCCGACAGTTAGGGACATTATTCTGACATTCAAAATTTTAACTTTCTCCGAGGCGGCCAAAACAACATGAAAACTGTGCAAAAATCAACACACACACAAAAATGATTTTCGAAGCCGGGACGGAAGCTTGACCCTCAAAAGCTTTTTTTTTTGAAAAACGGTGATACCGGTACGTGGGATTGTTAGACCACAATTTATCCCCGACTCGTGTTAGGAGGCGGTAACGGGAAGTTTAATGGTTTCCACCAATATACCAAATATCATTTTTTTTAAAAAAAAAAAAGCTTAGTCCCCAGCGGAGTCGCCACTGTGATGAATGTGCATCCGAAAATTTTCCCATTTTTGTTTGAAAAAATCAACGAAACGGAGTCGCCACGCCATTTTAATTTTGAGGGCCAAAACTTTGAAAAAAGCCCGAGATCAGAGATTTAGGTTCGGAGGTCATGTTACGCGTCGGGAAGGACGTTAGTGTGCACCCGACGCGCCTCGTAAAACGAGTCTTCCAAGCTGAAAATCATTTGTGTGTGTGTGTGTGTGTGTGTTTTGGCCAAAATAATTTGAAACTCAAAAAAGTAAAAATTGGGATATCTTTTTAAGACTTTAAACTGATCCCATGATTTTTTGGAAGATTTTTGGATTGAGATTTGGTACTCAAAAGACCTTTTGAAGTTGAGTGCCATTTCTGCCAGAATGAAAAAGGCAGTGGACCTTTGATTTTGAAATGGATTCAAGGGTCTTAAAACTTCATAATCTGGATAAACTCAGAGAATGAAAGTTGTTCTAGACACCTTAAATAATATTTTTGCGAAGGAATTTTCCATTTTGGAGAAGATTTGAGGGGTCAAAACCTTCTAGAAACCTCAGATATGAGATCTGGATTCCCAGAAGCTGATGAACTATCCTCTGAAAGAAAATTTGAAAAGAGGAGTTTTACTCACCCAAAAAATAAATTAAAAATAAGTCTGGAAATCTCTGGATGTTGGCTACAAAAAGTATTTTGTAGTCAACACCAAATTCCAAGTTTATCTGTGGCCAAAAAATTAGACCATGGACTGAGGTCTGAGAAAATTGCTACTGGACAGCAACTTCTCAAGAAAGAAAATATGATTTTAAGGGGGGTTTTGCATCCATGCTTGTCCCCATTTCCCTAGGTTTTGGTTAGTGATCACTTGACATTTTAGTGGTGAATCAACTATACCAAACCATCCTTGGGGTACATTAGGACTAAGCACTTCATTTGCTTGGGAAGGGGATTTTTATCCTTTGAAAATGAGATTTGATGCTTGAAAATGGTTTTTGGGGTTTTGAAAATGAGTTTTCTTTGCAAGAAAATAAGAACACATTAAAGAAAATGTTGATCCTTGTAGAAGATCATCCATGGAGATGGACTTCCATGGTGATCTTCTTGGATCTTAAAACAAGAAGAAGAATGAACTACATTTTGTAGTTTGCAAATGCATGCATGGTTGGAGTTTAGGGTAAGGAGAAGGAGGGTTTACCAATCTTCTTTGTGTTCTTGAGTTTTTGGCTTGAGTGTATGAGTGTTTAAGGCTTAAGTATGAGAGTGAGTGGATGAGTGTGAGTTGGGAAAGATTGGAGAGAAAATGGTGACAATTCTTGAAGAATTCTCACTGTTTTCTCTCTATATTTCGCCAGAGGTTCGGTGCAATAGTGTTGTGGCTCCCTATTTTTGTGACTGGAGGGCTCAATTTATAGCCCTCTGAAAGATGCAAACCTATCCGCGCGGATGGGATCCTTCAGCGTGCACTGTTCATTAAATGCAGCTCCAGCTTTGGACAAGAGGAATATTTCTTTTTGAAATTCAAATTAAACAGCCAGTTTATGTTTCCAGCATTTCTATTTATGGTTTTCTTCTTTTGTTTTTCTTTTTTAAGATTCTTTTTAAGGTTTAACCTTAAATAACAATGCCCATTTTACCCTTACTTTGTTAGAAATGTTAGGATAGTTAGGAATTGTTAGAAATGTTATAACTTTCGTTAATTTTCTAACGAAAATTCTAACAAGCTCAAATTGGAGCACTTACAGGTGCAAAGGATGCTTTTGATTGCAAAGGATGCCTTTTATGTAAAGAAAGGATTTTTATGCAAAGGATGCATTTTTATGAGGAAAATTAGTATTTTTATATGCAAAGGATGCACAAAGATGACATTTTGAAAGCAAAGGATGCTACTTTGATGGTAAAGAGATGATTTTTAATGTAAAGGATGCATTTTATGTGAAAAATTGGTTTTAGGTGCAAAGGATGCACTTTTTATTGTAAAGACATGATTTTTATATGCAAAGGATGCATTTTTAATGGAAAGCATGGATTTTTAGGTGCAAAGGATGCACCTTTATTGCAAAGATTACATTTTTAGGAGCAAATGATGCTTATTTTATGCAAATGATGCAAAGGGGGAGGGGGATATGATTTAGATGAATAAAGATAGGATCTTTAACAACAAATACCAAGTCCCAAGCAAGATAATAGCAATATGCAAATACAAAGAGCAATTATATCACATAGGCATTATAATGCAAGGAAAGGGGGTGAGAGGTTACCAATGGTGGTGACCTCTTCTTCTTTGGATCTTGCCTAGCGGAGGGACCACTTCTTGGAGGCTTCAAGGAGGAGGGAGGTGGCTTCTTGGCACTCTTCAACTTCCTAATTTCGCTGCAGTGTTTTGGGAGAGCTTTTGGAGCTGAGTGTGGTATTTTGTTGGTGTCTAAAATGGGAAGAGGAGGGCTCTATTTATAGGCAGTCTGGATAAGGCTAATGAGGCCGTACGGCTAGGAGTTCTTGGCTAATGCAGTCGTGCGGCATTATCCTGTATGATTCATCATGTTTCTAGAATCATGCAAGGTGGCACTTCTAGAAGGATGTCAAATACAATTAAAATGTGCCTTTTTAATTTAGAGCAGTCCCTTCATTCCTCGGAAGGTTCGGAACAGTTCCGGAAATGCTCCCGGACTTTAGGAAAGTCCGGGGAATTGCCGGAAAACTTAACCGGAAGGCATGAGCCAGATTTGGGTACTTACAACATGACAGATCACGTGTCCCTCGTGGGGACCAGTCCCGCAATTCCCCTTTTTGTCCTGACTAGGCCACGTGGAATCCTTTAACTGGACCATGTGGCTAATTCCGCTACTCTATCCTCCAATTCACAACTCCTTGGTGATTCCTGTAAAATGCGGTAGAAGAGTCCCCATTGACCTTGTTCAATCAACAGAACTAGCTTCCGCTATGCTTGCGGAAGGCGATGTTACGTTTCCCTAACATTTATATAACAAAAGTATAAGGCCAATTCCACATGCTTGATTAAGAGAGAGTGACCTTCACGTGCGGTAGCACGTGTACATATTTAACGGAACATGTCCTACATTAGTCCCTCTGTGAGGGAGATTTCTCTAGAAATTCCCCGGACATATTAGCAGTTTCACAAATGGTCTTTTCACTTATTTTGCGGAACATCTACATGACTTCATAAGATATTTCGTGCATATTACTTCCGTAAAGCCTCGATAACTGAACCTGTGCATTTAATGTGAAACAGTTGTAATCATTATTGTGTCAGACGGAACCGTCCTTTCATATTCCCCACTATATATATGAGCGCTCCGCTCTTTATTTACTACTTTAGCCTTTGAGACAAACTGCGGGTTGATAGATCGAGTTTGCGGTTGAGTTTTTACGTTGAATTTGACTTGTTGATTCTTTTGACTGTTTATCCTTTTGTTCCGAGCAATGTCTCTGGTTGAGAGCAATCGTAGGGGTGAGGAAGGAGATTCGTCTGCAGAGGGAGAAAAAGAATCTGATTCCGCAATGATTTCATCTCCCGGTTCGGACAAATCTAGAAGTTCAAGTAGCAGCGGGGAAATTGAATCCCCTACTCCTGAGGGTAAAGCCTCTATATGGAGACCCTATGGTTCCACAAATGATATAGGTGTAGAGTTAATCAATACTAGGACCCATGAAGTTCCGCTAGCCCCTTTCGCAAATTTATTCAAGATGGCTCCTTTCTTTGGTCCCGCAGACATGTTCTGGGATGAGGCCATGTCCTGGTCCGGTCCACATTCTAACCATGGTAAAACCACAGGGATTATTAAGGAAGTTTCTTTAAAGGATTCCAAAAAGGTAGGTCATCGTAAGCTTTTACGATTGAAAGTAGAAAGAGGGGATATCCCATGGTCCGCTGGTACCATTGTTTGTGGTTCCGCAAAGGTAGCCCATTGGGCGGATTGGACTAGGGATGTCTTAGGGAACGAGGGATACGTTTCAATTCTTAAAGGCAGTGGCATATATGAATGTGTAAGGGCTTGCCAAAATCTATCCGTAGCCAAGAACTTTGACCATTTATGGACCTTGCTTTCTTGTTGGGATACGAAGAACCATACCTTTATTGCAAGTTGGGGTGAGTTTACTATAACTCTGGAGGATGTGGCTGCCTTGTACAACTTAGAGGTTCTTGGAGATGAACCTCTTGAAAAATTTATGTCTGCGGAGGAGGGATTAAAGGTAGAAGCTTTGGAGGATATCCGAAAGATTTGCGGGAAAGAGATTAAGGGGCGCAAAAATGATTGGAAAGGGTGGATCCTAACTTGGTTTGGTGTTTTTGATAAAGCTGGTACATTTACTCCCGCAGATAAGAAGGATTCGGAACATTATCTAGAAGCCTACTTATCTATGTTCTTAACTTTATTTCTTTTTCCCGGAAAACCGCATGACGGACCTGATGAGTGAGTTTTGCACTCATCCATTGACTACTTTTTGAACTTATTATTTGCTTAATCCTTGAGTTTTGTGTGTTTAATGGATGTTTTTAGTGTTTTTAGTTTCAGTGGTTCAAGTTTGGAAATTGGAAACAATCTGTGAATAAATCAAGCGGAAAAATGTTACTATGCAAAAATGGGACGGACCGAATGCAAGTGGGTGCTAAACAAATAAAGGCCAAGGCAATTGAAGTGTTATAGTGGCTGGGCCAAGATGAGAAGGAAGGGCAAACATGAATGCAGTTGGGCCAAAGGAGTTGGGCCAAGTGTTGAAGCCAGAAGGAAAGAGAAGAAAATCGCCACAACTGTCTGCCAGTGTGGGCGACCGCACATGGACTTGTGGGCGGCCGCACATGAAGTGTTTATGGAGACCAAATGTTTCTGGAGAAGTGGGCGACCGCCCAAGGGGGAAGTGGGCGACCGCCCACGAGGCGATTTGAGTACGGTTCCAGGCGGATTGGAACTGACGGGAGATAAATAATTCTTATTTATTGTGACTGTTCATGTGGAAATTAAGGGTTTTAATGGCAGCTGGGAGTTAAAGGAAGACAATTGCTATTTAGTTTTAAGTATTATTGTTTTTTTTAGAGGATCAATTTTTACCATAGTTTTTTTTCTTCAGAATTTTCTTAAAAACTTCTTGGTGTTCTTGCTTTTTCATGGCTAACTAAACTCTTTAGTTCTTGGAATTAGAGGTAACATTTTATGTTTTAAGTTTTACTTTTCATTTTTATCTTTGTAGTACTTGGGATTATCAAGTTGTTTTCAATGGAATTTTAGAACTCTTGTCTTGATCAAATAATTGTTCTTGAATTATTTAGAATTTCAATTGTGAACCGCCAAATTTACAATTGAAATTAGTCTTGGCTTGATTTTCACAATTTGTTGAATCCCCGCCAAAAGATTCATAAGAATTGTGGTTTATTTGGTGTTCTTAAGTTCTAAAATGGGTTTCTAACTAATCTATGAACGGGCCAAGGGAATAGATTAGTTAGAAACACTTGATTGCAAATCACCCGCCGAAGTGTCCCAATCATACTTTTGTAAGAACAAAACCCCAAGTGTACTTTGATTGATGAATTGTGAAACTTGAGCATAATTTGTGAAACCAATTCCGGGAATTTTCTCCTTATTATTGAAATCTTTTATAATCACTTTTACTTAATTTTTGCAAACACATTAGTCTTAAACAAATCAACAAATCCTTCACTTTACAAACTTTTTGTTATAGCAGTAATTCCTACACTTTAAATTTCGTGTCTCTGTGGTTCGACCCGACTTACCCTATTTACAAATCACTTGTAGATAGTTGAGTTGGAAATTTATTTTTTGACGTTTCGACGTTCGTCAGGACCGTATGAAAGGAATTTTGTGTACGTTGTCAAGCTAGCTGCGGGTAAAAAGCTGCCTATGGCCCATTGTTTTTGGGGAACTTATATGCCCGATTCGATAATCTTGCGGAGGCAGTAAGTAAGTCTGTCAGAAGGTATTATGTTCATACGTTCCTACCTGTTCTGTTTCTCCATATGTTCCTTCTTGAACATTTCAAAAAATTAGGCGTGCGGGAAGAGGTTTATGTTGGGCCGGGGGGGACGTTAGTCCCTCGGTCATGGACTTGGATGAATGTGAAATTCAACGTTGGCCTTCTAGAGCTTATTGATCATGAGGAGGAGTTTTGTTTCCGCCCCTATGGAAAAGTTCCACTAAACACAATCTTCTTAAATTGGTACCGCACTGGAGGTCAGCATATGGAAGTATTTGAATTTAAAGATGGCGTACTGCGGAAGGGTAAAGAGAGTGAATACCCAATTATTGCTAACATCCTTTCGACTTGTCTCCCCGCGCTGAACGAACTGGAAGTTGGGTCTGTAAGGTATAGTCCTGAACGATGCGCTTTGCAATGCGGTTATGATTTAGTTTGTGCTAGGCTGTCTGAGGTATACTTAGATTTTAATGACTCTTGCAAACGGTTTTGCTATCCTGGTGGCTTTTCACAAGTACCGGAGAACATGGTAAAAGTTATTCCGGATGCAGTGTGGGTGGGTTCGAGAACTACGCAAGCACGGGATTTTTGGGTTCATAGTTTGAAGCTAATGCGGGATTTTATGGATGAAGCGCCTCATATTCTTGTGGAAGAACAGGTTTGGAGAAATGATTTTTACCTTAGTTGTTGTGGGGTTGTATATTCTGGCCCCTTGTCTTCATACCTTGAAGGAGATTTGCTGAAAATCCCAAAGTTTGGTTGCTTAACTGAATGTAAGAAGCGTCCCGAACTAAAGCTTGGGAAACCAAAAAGGAAGGTTGGTAAAGGGGTTATGAAGGATGCAGGTAAAGAAAAAATGGATCAAGCCGCGGAGGAAGAAGCTCCTGTTGGGGCTGAAAAAATAGTGAAGGTACTGTGCCTCCCGCTATAGACTTGATATATCTTTTGGGTGTTTAGTGATTCACACTTTTCTTTTCTGCCTTGTCCAATTTAGGGGAAGCAGCAAGCAAGCAAGAATTTGGTTGAAAAACATGCGGAAGAGAGTGATCATGAGGTATATCTAGGCTACATACTTTTTCTTTCTTGAAGAGAAAATATTATGCCTTCTAAAAAAATACTCCCCTCTTTCTTTTTTTTTTAATATTTTATTTTCAGAAAGACGAAGCTGAAAGTCAAAAGAAAAGAAAGGAACGGATTGCG
The DNA here is from genome assembly GCA_022495995.1 of Adenophora triphylla var. japonica. Lineage (NCBI taxonomy): Eukaryota > Viridiplantae > Streptophyta > Magnoliopsida > Asterales > Campanulaceae > Adenophora > Adenophora triphylla. The sequence continues at coordinate 22,551 of JAFEMH010005736.1, forward strand.
GAAGGGAATATTGGCAAGAATGAAGATGCTACTATTGAAAGTGTAGGAGGAAAGAATGAAAAACAAAAAGTGAAGAAGGTGGATAGAACGGTGCAGAGGGTTGACCGTCTAGATAGTTGTGCTCATTCTCAGTTTGTAAGTTGGGTTGAATGAAAAATAATATTACTATATCTCCTTCTTTACACTTTTCTCCTTACTGATTGAGTGTCATATATTTTTTATTTATTTATTATTTTTAAAAAAAAAACTATGGCAGAAAGTGGTAAAAAGGAAAAGGAAGGTTGATGAAGGAACGGCGGAAGCTTCAACCCCTGCGGGGAAGAAGAAAAAGAAGGATACCGCTATTAAGAAAAGAAAAACTCCCCTGAGGCAATCTCAAAGACTCCGGAAGGTGAGTTCTTTCTTTATGAATTTTCTGTACGCGTTTAAGGGTTTGGTGCTAAGACATTTTTTTACATACATGTATGGAACAGCGTTCATTTATGGTGAGGTCTAGTGGAGCAGGTGTTTCAAGCGAAATACCTATTGATTTAGCGGGAGATGATGAAGATATGAATGTTAGTCCTATCCCTGTTGCGGGTCTTGGTGCTCCGAAAGCGCCCTTGGGTAAGATGTTTTTGAGTACAATTTCTCCGCAGCCTCCCCCTTCCTTTCCGGAAGTTTCTATGCGTCCTATATACCTATCTGAATGCGGAGTGTGGATTGACCCACGGACTTCTTTGTCCATATCTACTCCTGCAGATGCTACCGCTATTTTAAAGGAGAAGGGCCAAGCTGCGGTGTATGGCCAGGCTGGTAATCTGGCTAGTGGAGTAGCGGAAGAGAGTTTGATGGGCAATGTTACCCACAGTATTATTGACCAGCGGTTACAAAAGAGTAGTTGATAGAGTTGTTTGAAGCCGCATCATCTAAGCGTCGTCCTTCCGCAGGACTAAATGAGTATGGTAGCATGATAGCAGACCGCGACGTCATAAAGGACTTTGATCAATCGCAAAGTCTTGGTGAAGCGGTTAGGCTTGGAGATGATGCGGAGGAAGTTGAACCTAGCCTTGTGAAGTCATTGCATCATAAGCCTAATGTTGAAGTTGACAAAGTTGTTTTAAGTGAAGCTACCATGGAGCTGGATAATGTTGAAGTTGAAAACGTTCACGTTTTACCTGCGGAAGATGTTGAGGTTACGGATATGCAAGATTCTGAAAACTTGGTGGGAAATGAGCATGATACCAATGCTGGTGCTCGAATTGCGGTTGTGGATGAGCATAATACCAATGTTGGTGCTCAAACTAATATTTTGGTTAATGTGCTTCTGCAGCCTGAGGAAAATGCAGGAATTGCGGATATGCAAGATCCTAGTAATTCTGCAATTGCGGGATATGATACCATGGCTGGTGATCAATCCGCAAGTTTAAGTGGACTAGTGCTGTCCAATATTGAGATAGAGATTGGGGATGTGGGAGATCACGCCAACCTTACGGGTGTTGAGCATGATATCAGGGTTGATGATCATACCGCAGGCTTAAACGAAGGACTTGTGCTGTCACAACGTGCTGAGGAAAAATTGAATGTGCAAGCTTGCAGTGGTCCCACAGGTGCGGTTATTGTGGAAAGTTCATCTGATTCGGGTAACAATGTTGGGGATGCAGCAGTGGAAATAGTTGAGGAAACTTCATGTGATGAAGAAATTAGTTCGACTTTTGCGGATAAGGTTGTTTCATCTCTTGCTACTACGCAAAATGAACAGAAGGAAGACAACCAACTTGCGGCTGTAGAAGAAAAAGGGAAAAAACTTATTGATTACAGGAGGAAAGGTATTACACGAGTTGAAAGTGCGTTTGGTACGAAGGTGGTTACTGCGGAATTTGTTCCCCTGTCTGCGGGAGATGGGGAGACTTGGCGTGGTTTTCATGTAGGTTAAGAAAATGCGGAGCGATTAAGAGGTTTGCATAAAAATATTCCGAACTTTTTTTCTAACGTGTGCTGCGCTTCCTCTAAATGAGTGGTTCATAATCTGGGCTTATTAGCATCGAATTTGATTTACTTCAAAAACGATCAATTGAATCAAATGGATGCTCAAATGCTCCGCATGAGAAAGATGAATTTAAAGATTTGGAACGTGATGGTTTTTTTGGTTGACTGGGCTTTTGAAGAAATTGACCGCGCTCTTAAGTTTCCTATAGAGCAGGAAATGAATCACCTTGCGTAAATGGAACACGGCCTTGAGAAGGAAGTAACAAAGCTTCGTATAGCTGTTACTGGTTTTAAAGAAGAGATAGAAGATTGTAAATCTAGGATTGCGGTGTGTAACCAACAACTTGTTTTTGCGGAAGAAGAACTTCTCGGGAAAGAAGTTGAACTTAATCGACTTAGATCAGAATTGGAGCTACGATCCCGCATGCTGCTTGATGCATGAAAATGGTTGTAATGCTATAAACATTATCTTTTGTGATGAATGTGGTCTCAAAACTTCTTTTGTTGTGGTATGTCTTTTGAACAACTTGTTTCTATGTAATCAATGATGCGATAAACATTTATTGCTTACATATGCCATGTTTTAAAATGTTTAGATGTTTTGCGCATGGTATTTCCCCCCCCCCTTTTTTTTGTGCAAATGCAAGTAACAATTCTTTTTTTGGAGCATGATAGTACATAAAAAAAAACTTTTGAGGGAATTTCATGCACATATTGATTGCGGAAACGAAATATTGAGTACAAGGCTGTAAACTCAATATTGCTTTTCATAAGATTGATGCCAGGAATGAAAGCTCAGGCACAATACAACTTTAGGGAAAGAGAAAATTCTTTAAGTAATAAATGCTTCTACATAACGGAAGCTGGGGCCACTATGCGTAGAATAGTGATCTTAGGAATAGAACCGCTTGAGCCATTTTGCATTTAGAGGCGGGAGCAGCTTGCCTTCCACTGTTGCAATTCTATAATATCCCGACTCATTGGCTTCTTCTACCTTGTATGGGCCTTCCCATTTCGGGGCAAATTTGGGAACAGAACCTCCGCGAATGATTTGAGGGGCTACCTTTAATACTAGGTCTCCTACTTCAAACGTTCTTGGCTTCACCGTCATATCATACGCGCGAGAGATCTGGCGGGAGTTCGTCTGGAAATTCTTGCGCGCTGTGTCCCTCCTTTCATCCAATAATTCCAACTGAATTGGCCTTATGTCTTGCACCAGACCTGGTTGTAAGGCAACACGAGTTGAAGGAACGGTCAATTCCGCAGGTAATATTGCTTCAGCGCCATAAACTAATGAAAAAGGAGTATGTCATGTAGCTTTCCTTTTGCTCATTCTGTATGCCCATAACACTTCAGGAATCTTATCATCCCATGCGCCAGGAAAATCCTCCCGCATCTTACTTAGGATTTTGATGAGGGTTTTGTTGGTTGCCTCTGCCTGCCCGTTACCTTGGGGGTATGAAAGTGTGGAGAAATGATGATGAATTCCGTATTTTAGCGTGAATGCTGAGACTTGGCTGTTTGCAAATGGTGTTCCGTTATCTGAAATGATTTGCTTTGGAATACCAAACCTGCACAAAATGTACTCCCGCATAAAGTTAACAACTGCCTCTGCGGTAGCATTTTTCAATGGTATGGCCTCACTCCATTTAGTGAACAATTCCGTGGCTGCTAGGATCCATATTCTTCCCCTAGAATGCGATATTATTTTTCCAATGAGATCGAAAGCCCATGTGTGGAACGGGTAAGGTGCGGAAAGAGAATGCAACGGTACGGCTGGGGCATGAATCAAATTTCCATGAACTTGACATGTTTTACATTTGTGGACAAACTCTGTGCTATCCTTTTCCATGGTTGGCCAATAATATCCCGCAGTTAGGATTTGGTCTAACAACTTAGCTCCCCCAATATGTGTGGGGGCATGGACTTCCTTCAAAATCACCACAGCTTCCGCGCTATCGACGCATCTGAGTAAAGTCCCCTTGTATCCTTGCCTATACAACTTTCCATCAACCAGGCAAAATCGAAAAGCCCTTCTTTTAATAGCCTCAGCTTCATTTCTGTTGGCAGGGAGGGATCCCTCCTGAAGATAATCAAGGTAAGGGTGGAGCCAATCAAGAACTCCCGCAATACAACAAGCTTCCAATGGAGAAATAAAGTGCTGACAATCAATACAAATTGCTTTGATTTTTGCGGAATCCAATGCCATATCCGGCCAATAGTAACCTTGTCTTTGAATCCGCCTATAGAGGGGTAGATCTACGTCACCACAAGTTTGCTCATGTATTTGCCCCAGCCTAAACTTTGCTTCTTTTGGTCCTACACAATGGGATAGTGGTCCTCCCGGGTTACAGAAATACAACACCCCATTCTTCAGGTAGTACTTTTGCAATTCAAGCAGATCTTTGCATTCCCCATTGTTCTTCAGCTGGTGCACTATTGGCCCCCGCCAGTCTATCATCTCCTCTTCCCCAAAGAACTCATTCAAATTTGTTGGGGATCTTTGCTTCAACACCGCGATTTGAGCCTCATCTTCTTCCATAACTATCTTAGATCCCAAGGTTGCTAGAGCATCCGGATGTCTGTTGCTGGTTTGGGGCTGTTTTTCAATTGTCACTTCTTCAAAATAATCAATCAACTGCTGAACCATAGTGCGGTATGGGGCTAAGTTGATGTGCTGCAAACTGAATTCTCCGCTTACTTGCTTGACTATTAAGTTGGAATCTCCCTTAATGGTCAGCTTGCACGCTCCCCTTTTTCTCGTCTCAATCAATCCCAACACTAGTGCTTCATATTCAGCCTCGTTGTTCGAACATGGGAAAGCTAACTTATAGGCTCTTGCATAAACCAGTCCCTCAGGGAAGTGAGGACTACACCCGCACCTCCGTCTTTTGCGGTAGCTGATCCGTCAAATTCCAATGTCCACCATTCCTGTTCGTCGTAAACTTCCGCACTCTCGCTTTCCCACGGCAACTCCTGAATTGGGGGCTCATAACTTCCGCTTGGGAAAAAGGATAATAAGTCAGCTAAAGCTTGGCTTTTTACCGCTTTTGGGGTAGTACATCTGATATCATATTCTGACAGAATTAGGAACCACTTTGCTGCTCTTACAATTAGTACTGACTTGGACAGCAGGAAGCGGATAGGATCGCAACCTGTGATTATTTCTACCGAAAATGTCAAGAAATAGTGCCGCAACTTTTGGACCACGAAGATTAATGCCAAGTAGTGCCTTTCCAGTTGGTTATACCGAACTTCCGCGCCTGAAATTACTATGCTCAAATAGAAAATTGGCTTTTCCCCTTCTTGATCTTGTGCCAACAAAGCTCCAATGGACCTTGTGGTGGAAGCTAAGTACAGTAGGAGCGGGGAACCTGGCTGTGGTGCTACCATGGTGTTGACAGAACTAAGAGCTTGTTTGACTTTTTCAAAAGCTTCCTGATGCCGCCTTTCCCATCTGTAACTTGCCTGGACCTTTAATAACTCCATTAAAGGATGTCCAACTTCCGCAAGTGCGGGAATGAACCGCCTCATATAGGACACCTTGCCCAAGAAACTCTTGAGCTGCTTTTGATTTCTTGGTGCCGGCATTGAGAGAGGACCGCTTCGCTTTCGCATCTACCGTAGGATACCACCGCGATCAACAATATGACCCAAAAACATTCCTTTAGTGACCCCGAAAACACATTTTCTTGGGTTTAATTTCAGCAGATACCTCCTGCACCTGGTGAAAACTTTCCGCAAATCCTCCAAATGCGAGGATTCCTTCTGAGATTTTACCACCAAATCATTCATATAAAATTCTACTATGCCATGGTGCATGTCATGGAAAATTGCCGTCATCGTTCGCTGATATGTGGCACCCACATTTTTTAACCCGAATGGCATAACCGTGAAATAAAAATTACCAAATGGAGTCCTGAAGGTCAGTCTTTTCAAAGATCCGCAGATCCATTTTGATTTGATTATAACCCTTATAGCCATCACACATTGAATACATCTCATGCCCCGCTGTGGCATCAATCAAGGCATCAATCGAAGGAAGCGGGAATTCGTCCTTAGGGCAGGCCTTATTTAGGTCACGAAAATCTTGGCAGATGCGAATCTCTTCCGCTTGCCTCTTGCTGACGATGACCATGTTGCACAACCAAGTCGGATGTTCGATTGGCCTGATGATTCCCGCAGTGATCATATGCTCCAACTCCGCTTTGATTTTAACTTCCAGCTCCGATTTGTAAATGCGGAACTGTTGCCTTATAGGCTTTGCCATTGGGTGCACATGCAGCTTGTGTGTTACTACCGCTGTATCCAAACCAGTCATTTCATCGTAACTCCATGCAAAGACGTCTTTGAACTCAGTCAAAAGGGCAATGAACTTCTCTTGCTGCGGGAAGCTTAAATCATCTGATATCAAGATAGGCTGATGGGCGTCTTTTCCCAAGTTTACTTCCTTCAGCTTTTGGACTTGAGGATGCGGCTCATCTCTTAATTCAACGGGATCATCTTTAATTATGTCAAAGCTCTCTTCATTTCCTTGTTTAACCATAACATAACATTCGTGGGGGTCATCCCCCGTAAATGTGGGGAATTCCCCCGCAAACGTGGGGAATTCCCCCGCACACCGTCATAAATTGACTATATACATTACTCGGTCGTCTGGCATGCAAACCCGCTTACTAGTTCCCATTGTTTATTGGTATGTCTTTCTCTTGGTAGCACCTGACTTTGCGGTTATCTGGAGAGAATTGAGATCTGCGAGGCAACCTTCCGCAAATTCTTCATAAAATAATGCGTCCGCTAAGTGGGCCTCCATTCGTGAAAAAGGCCAGAGAGAAGGCTCTAAAGTGATCTGTTTACCCCCAACAATTCCCATTGCACCCTGATGTAGAGTTGATGGAATAATTTAATGTTGATGAAGCCAAGCCCTTCCGATCAACAACTGATAGGTAGTATCCGCATCAATAACGTGAAACTTTGTTGAAGTCCGCAAACTCCCCATGCTCAAAGGGATGACGACAGACCCAATGGTATTAACTATGTTTGCCCCGAAGCCTGTTATGGCTATGCTATGCCTTTGCAAATCTTCTTCCCCAAACCCAGCTTTCTTGAAAGTGGCATATGGGATGACATTCACCGCGGACCCCTTATCAATGAGCGCCCGTCTGAATTCTACCCCATGTATTTCCGCAGTAACTTAAAGAGGCCTATTATGTGGATGTTCAACCCTCATATCAGCGTCTGTGAAAACGATTTCGGAAGCCAACTCCTTCCACTTCCTACGCAAGGAACCCCCTTCCCGAAAACATTGCTGATCGTTGTCTTTGGCTACCTTAATCAGGGCTTTTGTTGCCTCCAGGCGAGCTGCTGCGTCAAACCTAAGCTGGTCAAAGAAAATGCGAAACTTTGGAGTAAACTGTAGTGATTCCGCTATGGCTGTGTCATCTGTGGGTGGGTCGGAGCTACTAGGCAATAATGCGGTTTCCTGAGCAGCGGTTGGCAATTCGAACACAAATGCCATGTTAATGGACTTTTGCTTTCCGCTATCATGAGAAGGTAAAGGGTTAGTCCGTACGCTATTATTTCCTCCCACTATAGTCAAGGCTCCTTTTTCAACGAATCGGTTAATCACTTTCTTCAACTGATTACAATCTCTGGAAGGATGGGTAACCCTTCTGTGATAAAGGCAATAGTCCTTGTGCTTCAACATTGCTGCGGTAGGCTCATGATTTACCGGAGGCAATTTCACATCCCCACTGTGCACCATGTTCCGCAACGTATCTAATACTTGCAGCATCGGAAAGGGGAAATCGGGGGCTTCTTGGAACCGCTGTTTAGTCATTCTATCATCTATTGAAGGAGTCTTTTGCCTGGGCGATTCTGCTACTTCCACTTCCGCTAGCCTCTTGTTAAACCTTTGATATTTCCAGTTGTCCCCCCTATATTGCCCCGTGGTAGACCAAGAGGTACGTGGCTCCACTACGGTTTTGAGTACCAAATTGCTGGCGGAATCCGCTAACTCCTGAAACGTCTTAAACTTGTGAATGGCCAAAAATTGGCAGTAGGTCTCATCCATTGCCTGAACGCAATGCTGGACAAGTTCATCTTTGGGCGCCGATCGAACTAGGTCAAGAGACCTTGCAAAAAATCTCTTAACGAAATCCACGGGCTTTTCTCCTGGCTTCTGAATCTCACGGGCCAAATTAAACATAGTGAGCTCTTCTTGGGCATAAAAGAACTTAGCATAGAAATGTCGGGTCAGCTCATTGAAATAGTAAATGTCATCTTTATGCAAACGGTAAAACTAGGTGTATGCTTTTCCGGTGAGGGAGGTGGGAAACTCCCGCAAACACAAACTGCTGTTGCTAGCGTACGGCCCCAAGGTCTCTAAATATCGCTGGACGTGCTCATGTGGGTTAGACTCTTCCCCCGTATATTTGGTAAACTCACTGTGCTTGTATTTCTCAGGGTAAGGTTGGCAAGTAATGCATGCTGGATATGGTTTTCCAGCGGAATGGTCGGACGATACTGCTGTATTGCTGCGGGACGAGAAGAGTGTTCTCGCTTGTTCGAATGTTAACAACCCGGATGATGGGGTGTTTACTTGTGGGGGAATAGTACGGTTCTCCAGGGGTCTTTACTTTGGCTTTTAGTGCATCGTCATTATCAATGCAAATAGGCTCAGGGCCAAGATTAGCTTTTCCTTTCGCTGCCTCTCTCGCGTCTGCGGCTTCCTTCGTAGCTTGGGATTTTTCCCTTTCTAGGGTCTCGATCCGCTCTAGAAGTACCTTTTGGTTATCATAGAGTAACTGAAATTCAGCTTGGGTAATGGGAAGATTAGGTTGGATTAGGGGGTTCTTTCGTCTGATTCCGTTTCGACAATGGGTGCATCACCATTAGTTGGGTCTACTTGCGGTTCAGGTGGGGGTTGGGTTACTCTGGAATCGCCGCCTGCTTCCGCATTCCTGGCTGCGGCTTTCTTTGATGGTGCCATGTGAATACCTCCCACTGTGGTCACCAAATGTAGGAAGTAGGTTCTAAAGAGGATTTAAGCGGTAGAGCTTTCAGTAGGCGTTACACACGAACCACCAAAGAGGAATGAGAAGGAGGAGCGAAAGTAGGGACAAGTCAGGAAGGAGAGAACAAGTATTGCGGGAGCGGTAAGGCATGTACGTTACTGTTGCTAACATCGATATCTGAGCCGGGTATTTATAGTAGTCAGAATTTAGCAGCTCCGTACAATGCACATGACAGATCACGTGCTCTACGTACCGCAAGGTGTCAAGCCCTTATTCGTCGGGTTCGTACGGAGCGGTATGATGATGCTGCGTGTCCCTCGTGGGGACCAGTCCCGCAATTCCCCCTTTTGTCCTGACTAGGCCACGTGGAATCCTTTAACTGGACCATGTGGCTAATTCCGCTACTCTATCCTCCAATCCACAACTCCTTGGTGATTCCCTTTAAAATGCGGTAGAAGAGTCCCCATTGACCTTGTTCAATCAACGAAACTAGCTTTCGATATGCTTGCGGAAGGCGATGTTACGTTTCCCTAACATTTATATAACAAAAGTATAAGGCCAATTCCATATGCTTGATTAAGAGAGAGTGACCTTCTCGTGCGGTAGCACGTGTACATATTTAACGGAACATGTCCTACAGATAACAAGTTATGAAAGTCATCTTAGATAGAAGTATTATATACAATACAGAAATATATTGTTGTTCAGGACATTTAAGAAACGTTTTAAATATTAAAGGAGGATCTCTGCATGTTGCCTTCATATTTTATTTGAACAGAATAGCTTCTATCATATTGTGCACTGGCATAAGAAATTTAATTCGGTAAATTAATATACCCGCAATCATTCCATGCCATAGGTTTTGCATGGAAAGCCGTTTGAAGCTCGGCTGTATTCAAGTAAGAGGTTAGATGAGATTCCCAGCAAGGATCAAAGGAGCTGACCTGAGATGAGATCAAAAAGTTCAATGCTAGATATTAATCCGATAAAGTGAAAAAATATCAGCGTGTCCCTCGTGGGGACCAGTCCCGCAATTCCCCCTTTTGTCCTGACTAGGCCACATGGAATCCTTTAACTGGACCATGTGGCTAATTCCGCTACTCTATCCTCCAATCCACAACTCCTTGGTGATTCCCGTAAAATGCGGTAGAAGAGTCCCCATTGACCTTGTTCAATCAACGAAACTAGCTTTCGATATGCCTGCGGAAGGCGATGTTACGTTTCCCTAACATTTATATAACAAAAGTATAAGGCCAATTCCATATGCTTGATTAAGAGAGTGTGACCTTCACGTGAGGTAGCACGTGTACATATTTAACGGAACATGTCCTACAGATAACAAGTTATGAAAGTCATCTTAAATAGAAGTATTATATACAATACAGAAATATATTGTTGTTCAGGACATTTAAGAAATGTTTTAAATATTAAAGGAGGATCTCTGCATTTTGCCTTCATATTTTATTTGAACAGAATAGCTTCTGTCATATTGTGCACTGGCATAAGAAATTTAATTCGGTAAATTAATATACCCGCAATCATTCCATGCCATAGGTTTTGCATGGAAAGCCGTTTGAAGCTGTTTGTATTCAAGTAAGAGGTTAGATGAGATTCCCAGCAAGGATCAAAGGAGCTGACCTGAGATGAGATCAAAAAGTTCAATGCTAGATATTAATCCGATAAAGTGAAAAAATATCGCAGAAAGCCTTGCTCGGCCGAGCAGTATGATTGACACGGCCGTGCAGTTCAAAAGACACGGCCGTGCAGCTTGGCAAAATTCTCTGGTCATGTATGCTCAGTCGAGCGAGTCCCTTGACTCGGTTGAGCAGTTCCTGAACAGGTGTCATTTCAAATGAAAAGACACATTGCTTGGCTAAAGTTGTCACGACCCTAATTCTCGGTTCTATTTTGAGTCATTTTAATTATATATATATAGGTGTATTTAATATTATTATGTTTTGTATGGTAATTGTAAAAGTTATATGTTAAGTGATATTTTATGAGTTACATATTATTTTATAATAAAAGGAAATAAATAAGAATCTTTAGTTAACATTTTTATAAAGATACTAGGAGCAAGTAGTAAAATATACTTTTTGTAAATAGGTAAGAATTATGTTAAGGTTCAAGGTGCTTGAGTGTAAATGGGTATATAGTAAGGGTGTTAGTAGTAGGGAGGTTGTTAGTGGAAGGGGGTTTGGTGGAAGTAGATGAGAGTCTTTGGAAAGATTGGGAAGAACCTTTTTCATTTTACAAAAGACCTTCTTCAGTACCAAGCCTAAGCATCCATGGCCTTTAACCAAACCCTAAATAAATTTCACATTTTAATACCCCTTAAATCCTAGAAAAATCCAATTGACAATCCGTTCGCTTCGGGGTGTTCGTGAGGAGAAGGAGCACGGTTCTATCCGAATAAAGTTCAAAAATTTTGACATTTATTTTCAAGTAAGTTATTATAATTTCTAGAATTTGTGTTCATTTTGTGTTATAAATCATGTAGTTATGTTGGGTAATGATGTATGGGAGTTTAAAACTATTTTTCAAGGTTATGGGATGGAAAAGTGTGTGTTTGGTTTCCATGGAAATGAGTTTGGTGTTGAAAGGGGCATTAATGGAGTTTTGGGAGTAAATTAAAATGTTTTGGATGTTTGGAAAAAGGAAAAGAATGAATTTGGGTCATATTGGCTTTACCTTACTATCCTTTTGGTTTGCATGGGACTGAAACTTGACTTTTGGTATTGGGGTTAAGTTGGTACAAATGAATTTGGACTTGGTTTGGGTCAAAAGCTGAGTAACAGCTCTGTTTTTGCAAATTTACAGAGGGCACGAGTCGTGCCCTAGAGCACGAGTCATGCCCATCTGTCGTGACAGGTTGTGCCATTGCTTGGACGAATGATTCTGGAGGGGTGTCAAAGGGGCACGAGTCGTGCCCTGGGGCACGAGTCGTGCCCTGACCAGTTTTGGGATATGTATTTTAAAACCATGTATGTTCAATTTTACCACTTCTTTTGCAATCAATGGAACCATAAAATCAAAGTACAAGGTATGAATCATCAAAGGAAGTATTGACAATTCAATTGTGATCATTTGAGGGTATGGAAATGATTAGTTAAAGTAGGAGGGATCTATTGCACCTAACTTGGATATTATCATTGTAGTACTATTAATACATCCTTGAATGACTTTGATAAGTGTGTAGTCCTTATGTGTTACACCTTATACTTGGTAGTATCTTTGTGAAGTGTTTTCTTAGGGTTCCCTACTTTGGAATCCTAAGTTCATTGAATTGATTCAAGGATGAATTGGCTTTAGTGCTATTATTGATGGATGAATGTTATTTGGTTGCTATCATTTGATATGCTTTATTTGTATGTTTCCCTACTTTGGAATCATACATAGATTGGTTAAGCAAGTAGTTAATTACTGTGCTTATATGTGAAACCCAGCTGGTACTTGTTTGTGGGCAGTGATATGAGATTATAATGGCCAATGAGCCGAGTTCATTATAATCCATACACTGGTTCCCGTTTTGCCCTGCCATTGGCCATGGTTTGGGGGTAGTGAATTGGCTCAAGGGAAGTCCAGTTGCACTATTGGATATTACTTTGTGTCATAGTCCTCTTATTGTTACTATGTTTGGTTCCGGAACCGTTTCTTCAACGAATGTTGCAGCTTGGATCGGGATGTTCTTTGGAGGATGAAACCTTGGCTCAGTATCCTTCTAAGTGTTATAATATTGCACTTAATTGCTAAGTGGATTCGTATATCTTCCTTAGAGTGATAAGAAAGTGAAATGTATGAATTGTTGTTTAATGTCTTTCATGTGTTTGCATCTCATGTAGTTGCTTATATAATAACTTATTGAGATTTTCTCACGCCTCCATTGTTGGTGTTATGCCCTAGGCCTATGATTCATAGACTTATGTGTTGACATTATTTATTATTATATGAGATGTTTATCATTTGATTATTATATGTTTTTGCATATTTGTTTATAATAATCTGCGTCCCTAATTATTAAGAGAATAATTAGTATAATTGTCAATGGATAATCATGTGATGATTATATGCATAGAGATGCACATTGAAATTATGAGTACTTGTTAGAGAACAAGTGACTGGACATGACCCGCATGAGATTTATGACATGGTCAAGTGTCATAAGTAAATCTCATAAGGTTACTTCATTTAGTCCCTAGACCTGAGATTATCATGACCTTACATCTGATGAAAAATCATGTTTGATTTTAGTCAAACGATATCTTAACACGATATCCATAAAGGCTATCTTTGGCATGATCGGATTCATGATGGGAAGGATGATAAGTCAAGATGGAATTTGTTCCTCGAAAGAGAGATGTTTTGCTTGGGCCCCTCGATGAGTGATAATGATGAAAGTGTATGGCCGTACCCCAATATGATTGGAATTATCATTATACTCAAGAATCGAGAAAGCATTGAACAATAACAAGTTGACGAGGACCATGACTTGTGTTCAATATAACATCGTGAGACAAAGGGAGAAATGGAAGTACACCATTGGAAACGTGAACTCTTACGTTACATTATTTGGGTAGACATAATGGCTTGCTAGAGTCCGCTTATGTCTTATGAGGTTCGATATGATCGAACTCATTGCCAACATAATGTAATCCTATTGGGTCACACACTACTAGAATGAATTGGTTAAACCGGAGGAAGAATGATTGAGAGGTTTCAGTATCTGGCTATATATGTCACGCGACATATTAAGCCAATGGCTTAATATGCCGCGCGACATATTAGGCCCGTACGCGGTTTGACAGCCTGTCTCTCCTAATACGATTAGGAGAGGTATTCCTACTATTGTAGTATAAATACAAGGGTTCTGTCAGACCTAAAAAGCTAGCCGAAATTTTCAAGCAAAATTCTCAATCAAATACTCTCAATATTCTTCAAGGTTTTAGATCTAGCAATCATCAAGAAGTTGTTCTTGAATTCATTCAAAGGTGTGGATACCGAAAGAGGGTCTTCGCTCGTTCATCGATCAAGTCCTAGAGTTCAATCAAGTTGAAGAACGAAGTTTGTGATTCGATATCACATAATCAAATCGTTCGATAGCTCGAGAACGGAAAGCGTTCGAGGTTGGTTTAATTCTATCTCATAGGAATTTAAATTAATTGTATAGAACGGATCCTAGGGCTTCTTGGGTTTTATGTTTTAATGCTTAATTCCGCTGCGCATGGACCCGTAAAACCCAACAGTGGTATCAGAGCCCCGTTCGTATGATTAAGTTTGAATTAACATGCTAGATTTAAGATATAAATTGTTTATATGCTTATTGCATGTTTTGTATGCGATAGAATTTTAAATTGTTTATGTGAAACAATGTGAAAATCGTTTTCGAATTATGCTGAATTAAATCTGTAAAAAGGATGTTTTACGTGATTTAATTACATGTAATCTGTATTGGTTCGAATCTGGAAATCCTGATACTTGGCTGCTTAAGTCGCGCGACATGATGAGCCATGTGGAATTCTGGTTATCTGGCCTGTTAGGTCCCGCGACATATCAAGCCTCTGGCTCATGTTGTCACGCGACATAATAAGTCAAAACTGGGCAGAATCAGTTTGTTCAATTTTTCTGCTATTTTGTGATTGTGTTTACAATCTGATATGTTCATATGAAAATCTGGATGTTATAAAATTAATTTTATAAGGCCATGCTAGATTGATTCATTGATGTGCATGATTAATTGATTAAAATGTGATTTTAATAATTATTGCGATGCATGTTTTAATTGTTCTTACATGCTAAGAATTTTTTAATTAGATGTTTAGTTGAAACATGATATTTAGTTTCCTAATATGTTTAGATTTAGACATTGTAAATTTTGGATCTTATGATTGTTTATGGAAACAAGTCCTAAATACGCGAAATTTAAAAGGAAACTGGTTGTTTATAAAAGGTAGGGATTATGTTGACTAATCAGAGTTGATTTCTAATTATGCATGTCTAGGAGAGTTCTGTCAAAGGAAGAGTTGGTACTTAAGAAGTCCTTGTGGCTCACCTATCTTCCTGGGAACTTACCTGGTGCATGATTTTGACTATCTTTCTGATATGCTTATAATCTACCTTTAAAGAACCTTCATTTAACTTTTAAGTTCTTTATGCCAATTCATGATTAAACACTTGAGACCATTCGGATAGTTTTGGGTAGGCTTGCCATAGCAAGGTGCTTTGATTCTATTCGAATGCGAGCAAGATGAGGAAATGGTGGTTCCTATAAGTTTAAAATGAATGAACTTAATTGGGTTATCAAAATGGTTTTGGACCCAAGGCATAAGATGAGATTAAAATATGCCTAGACATATGATGTCTTGAATGAATCTCATAAAAGATCTAAGAGTCATATATGTGATATGATTGATGTTTTCTACCTAATTAATTTAATTTTGAGCGGTTTGCCATAGCAAACTTGAAATTGAATTAAAGTTGGATCTTAGCCCATTAAATGTATACTCCCTCCGTCCCAGAACATAATTCACAAACACTGTTTGCACTGGTTTTAAGGAGGGAATATTATATTGAAAGTGTTGTGAGTGTGAAAATAAAATAGGAGAGAGAATGAGTGGAGAGAATAGTAAATTATAATGGTGTTGTGAGTATTAAAATAATGTAGGAGAGAGAATTAGTGGAGGGAATAGTAAAGATTCCTTTCCATTTTAGGTAAGTTTTAAATGTGTGAAGTAAGTTTTGGGACGCCCAAAAGGGAAAGTGTGAAGATTGTTCCGGGACGGAGGGAGTATTATGCTTATTTGCATTTGAAGGTGTATAATTTAGTGGGAGCATTTATTTAAATGCATTATACTTTTCATATAATATGTTTACTTATATGTGTTCATATTTTATGTATATCTTTTTGTAGAATAAATGGCATCAAACAATAATCACTTTTCACTGCGATCTGACCTTGAGAAGGAAAAGTTGGAAGAGAATGGTACAAACTATATGGATTGGATCCGTAGTTTGAGAATTGTTCTCAAACAAGAGGAGAAACTGTACGTTCTCGATGAACCTATTCCACCTGAACCTGCTGCCAATGCTGCTAGGGCAATAAGGGAACAATATCTGAAGCACAAGCGTGACTCTACAGATGTTGGTTGCCTTATGCTCTCCGCCATGTGCAAGAACCTTCAGAAGGATCTTGAGCACTTGGGGACAAAATTAAACAATCGGCCGATGGAAATGTTCCAAGTTCAAGCTAGGCAAGAAAGGTACAACACGGTTGCGGCCTTGACCTCATGCAAGATGAGTGAAGGACAAGCCGTTGGTCCCCATGCTCTCAAGTTAAAGGGCCACATTGAGCATCTTGAAAGGCTCGGTTTTCCAATTAGCCAAGAGTTGGCTACCGACATAATATTGAATTCATTACCTAAAAGTTTTAGTCATTTCATAATGCACTATAACATGGGTGGAATGAATAGAAACCTTTCCGAGTTAGTTCAAATGTTGACTACTGCGGAAACCAATATTGTCGAGAAGAAAACCGATCAAGTGCTAATGGTTAACAAGGGGAAAGGGTTCAAGGGTAAAGGAAAAGCAAAGGTTTCTAATCCTAAGGCAAAGGTTGCCAAACCCAAAGAGGCTTCCAAGCCTAAAGAGGCTAAGCCTAAGTCCCAAGAGGACGCAATCTGCTTCCATTGCAATGAGATTGGACATTGGAGGAGAAACTGTGCAAAATACAAGGAAGCACTGAAGAAGAGCAAAGGAGTTGCCTCAAATTCAGGTATCTTTGTTATAGATATATTCCTATCTACTTCTAGTTCTTGAGTATTGGATACCGGATGTGGAACTCACATTTGTCTAAATGTGCAGGGTCTAAAGAACAGAAGGATGCTTAAGGAAGGCAAAGTGGACCTACGTGTGGGGAATGGAGCAAGAGTTGCTGCATTAGCCGTAGGAACTTATGAAGTTACTTTACCTAGTGGACTAATACTTGTTTTGAACAATTGTTATTACGTTCTAGCTTTAAGTAGGAATATTATTTCGATTTCAGCATTGGATGATGAAGGTTTTAATTTTCTTATACGTGATAAGAAATTTTCTATTTACAAGAGTGATATGCATTATTGTACTGCTGTTTCATTCAATGGCCTTTATATTCTTGATGTTGAAAATCATGATAATGATATCTATAACATTAATAAGAAATCTAAACCCAATGATGTAAACCACACTTACTTATGGCATTGTCGTCTTGGCCATATAAACGAGAAACGCATTTCTAAACTCCACAAAGATGGATTTTTGGACTCACATGATTATGAATCATATGAGACATGCGAATCTTGTTTACTTGGCAAGATGACCAAGGACCCATTTACCAAAACTGGTGAAAGGGCGGGCGACTTATTAGGACTCATACATACCGATGTATGTGGGCCTATGAGTAGCGATGCTAGGGGAGGATTTCGGTACTTCATAACATTCACTGATGATTATAGTAGATTTGGATATGTTTATCTAATGAAACATAAGAGTGAATTGTTTGAGATATTTCGAATATTTCAAAATGAGGTGCAAAATCAACTTGGCAAAACTATTAAGGTACTTCGATCCGATCGAGGTGGTGAATATTTGAGCCAAGAATTTGACAGTCATCTTAAGAGTTGTGGAATCGTTTCAGAACTCTCTCCACCCGGAACACCACAATGGAATGGTGTGTCTGAAAGGAGGAATAGAACTTTGTTGGACATGGTTCGTTCTATGATGAGTCAAGTTGAGCTTCCTTTATCCTTTTGGGAACATGCACTAGAAACTTCTGCTTTCACTATAAACAGAGTTCCTACCAAATCGGTTCAAAAGACCCCATATGAGATGTGGCATGGAAGAAAACCTAGTTTGTCTTTCATGAAGATTTGGGGTTGCGATGCATATGTCAAGAAGTTAACTTCCGACAAGCTAGCACCTAAATCTGATAAATGTGTTTTTGTGGGATATCCTAAGGAAACCAAA
The DNA here is from genome assembly GCA_022495995.1 of Adenophora triphylla var. japonica. Taxonomy (NCBI): domain Eukaryota; kingdom Viridiplantae; phylum Streptophyta; class Magnoliopsida; order Asterales; family Campanulaceae; genus Adenophora; species Adenophora triphylla. The sequence goes on from JAFEMH010005736.1 coordinate 40,532, forward strand.
GGATACTATTTCTACAACCGAAACGAGAACAAAGTGTTTGTTGCTCGAAATGGTACTTTCTTAGAAAAGGAGTTTCTTCGCAAAGGAACCAGTGGGAGTAAAATAGATCTCGAAGAAATTCGAGAACCCGGAAACAACATTGAACCAATGGTAGAAACTGAACCAAGTTCACAAACCGTTGTGGAACCGGTTCAAGATGCACAAGTTCTTCGCCGAAGTGGTAGGTCACGATCCGAACCCGAGAGATATGGATTTCTCGTTACGGAAAATGATGAAGTGGAGTTAATCGAAAACGATGAACCCACTTGCTATCAAGAAGCGATATCCGCTCCTGATTCGGAAAAATGGCAAGAGGCCATGAAGTCCGAATTACAATCCATGGCTGATAATCAAGTTTGGAACTTGATTGATCCACGCGAAGGTGTAAAAACCATAGGGTGCAAATGGGTCTTCAAGAAGAAGACCGACATGGATGGGAAGGTGCACACCTATAAGGCTAGGCTAGTAGCTAAGGGATATAGGCAGATTCATGGCATAGACTATGATGAAACCTTTTAAGCACTTTGTAGCTATGCTTAAGTCTATTAGAATTTTACTTGCCATAGCCGCATATTATGACTATGAGATATGGCAAATGGATGTCAAAACAGCTTTCCTTAATGGGAAGTTACTTGAGGATGTATACATGATACAACCCGAAGGTTTTGTCGACCCGTAAAATTCTAACAAGGTGTGTAAGTTGCAGAAATCCATTTATGGATTAAAGCAAGCTTCTAGGAGTTGGAATCTACGTTTTGATGAAGCAATCAAGGAGTTTGGCTTTATCAAGAACGAAGATGAACCTTGTGTATACAAGAAAATTAGTGGGAGCGTAGCACTATTTTTAGTGTTGTATGTCGACGATATCTTACTCATTGGAAATGACGTTTCTGCACTACAGACTGTTAAATCTTGGTTAGGGAAGTGTTTTTCAATGAAAGATATGGGCGAAGCCGCATATATCCTTGGTATCAAGATCTATAGAGATAGATCCAAGAGGATGATTGGTTTAAGTCAAAGTACTTACATTGACAAAGTCCTTAGAAGATTCCAAATGGAAAATTCTAAAAGAGGGAATTTGCCAATGTTGCATGGTATATCTCTTAGCAAGAATCAAAGTCCTAAGACTAATGATGAGCAAAAGAGAATGAATGGTATTCCATATGCTTCGGCAATTGGGTCTATCATGTATGCTATGTTATGTACTAGTCCCGATGTCTCGTGTGCTCTAAGCATGACGAGTAGGTACCAATCGGATCCCGGCGAACCACATTGGATAGCAGTCAAGAATATCCTTAAGTACTTACGAAGAACTAAGGATGTATTCTTGGTCTTTGGAGGAATGGAAGAAGATCTTGTAGTCAAAGGCTACACAGATGCTAGCTTCCAAACCGACAAAGATGATTTCAGATCGCAGTCTGGATTTTTGTTTACGCTTAATGGAGGCACTGTGAGTTGGAAATTTTCCAAGCAAAGTACCGTCGCTGATTCTACAACCGAAGCTGAGTACATAGCGGCATCCGATGCAGCTAAGGAAGCAGTTTGGATCAAGAAGTTCATTAGTGATTTGGAAGTCGTTCCAAGCATCAGAGACCCTATTGAACTTTACTGTGATAACAATGGTGCCATTGCACAAGCAAAGGAACCAAGATCACACCAGAGATCCAAACACATACTTCGACATTTCCACATTATCCGTGAGATATGTGAAAGGGAAGACGTTAAGATATGCAGAGTAGACACTGATGACAACGTGGCGAACCCATTAACTAAGGCTCTTCCGCAAGCTAAACATGATGGTCATGTTAGGTCCATGGGTATTCGATACATGGTAGATTGGGACTAGTGCAAGTGGGAGACTGTTGGTGTTATGCCCTAGGCCTATGATTCATAGACTTATGTGTTGACATTATTTATTATTATATGAGATGTTTATCATTTGATTATTATATGTTTTTGCATATTTGTTTATAATAATCTGCGTCCCTAATTATTAAGAGAATAATTAGTATAATTGTCAATGGATAATCATGTGATGATTATATGCATAGAGATGCACATTGAAATTATGAGTACTTGTTAGAGAACAAGTGACTGGACATGACCCGCATGAGATTTATGACATGGTCAAGTGTCATAAGTAAATCTCATAAGGTTACTTCATTTAGTCCCTAGACCTGAGATTATCATGACCTTACATATGATAAAAAATCATGTTTGATTTTAGTCAAATGATATCTTAACACGATATCCATAAAGGCTATCTTTGGCATGATCGGATTCATGATGGGAAGGATGATAAGTCAAGATGGAATTTGTCCCTCGAAAGAGAGATGTTTTGCTTGGGCCCCTCGATGAGTGATAATGATGAAAGTGTATGGCCGTACCCCAATATGATTGGAATTATCATTATACTCAAGAATCGAGAAAGCATTGAACAATAACAAGTTGACGAGAACCATGACTTGTGTTCAATATAACATCGTGAGACAAAGGGAGAAATGGAAGTACACCATTGGAAACGTGAACTCTTACGTTACATTATTTGGGTAGACATAATGGCTTGCTAGAGTCCGCTTATGTCTTATGAGGTTCGATATGATTGAACTCATTGCCAACATAATGTAATCCTATTGGGTCACACACAACTAGAATGAATTGGTTAAACCGGAGGAAGAATGATTGAGAGGTTTCAGTATCTGGCTATATATGTCACGCGACATATTAAGCCAATGGCTTAATATACCGCGCGACATATTAGGCCCGTACGTGGTTTGACAGCCTGTCTCTCCTAATACGATTAGGAGAGGTATTCCTACTATTGTAGTATAAATACAAGGGTTCTGTCAGACCTAAAAAGCTAGCCGAAATTTTCAAGCAAAATTCTCAATCAAATACTCTCAATATTCTTCAAGGTTTTAGATCTAGCAATCATCAAGAAGTTGTTCTTGAATTCATTCAAAGGTGTGGATACCGAAAGAGGGTCTTCGCTCGTTCATCGATCAAGTCCTAGAGTTCAATCAAGTTGAAGAACGAAGTTTGTGATTCGATATCACATAATCAAATCGTTCGATAGCTCGAGAACGGAAAGCGTTCGAGGTTGGTTTAATTCTATCTCATAGGAATTTAAATTAATTGTATAGAACGGATCCTAGGGCTTCTTGGGTTTTATGTTTTAATGCTTAATTCCGCTGCGCATGGACCCGTAAAACCCAACATCCATTTCATTGTTTTCCTAGATCGAGCTGGGTCAGGGACTAGGACGCTTTGAGTATCGAGAGGGCGCCAAGTTGGTTTTGGAAGAAAGTTTGGTAAGGAAACATTATATAAATGTATGACCTTGGGGGTAGTATTCATAGTCTTAATGTATCCTTATTTTGCAAGTTCAAAATGGTTTTGTAAATATTTTTCATTTGGAAACTAGGTTCCTTGGTTTGTAAATAAGTGTGTGATTGTAAATGTGTACATGTGGAGTGAGTAGGTTGAAGTTAAATTTGGTTTGGTAAGTTAGTAAATTTTTAAATGTCAAACAGGTTTTTCAAAGTGAAACATTTTGGAAAGTACATTTTGAAAATTTTTCTTAAAAAGGCGTCTTCAGTACGTGACTCGGCACGTGGCCAAGTAGGTCTACGGGTCGGGGCGCCTCAAAAGTCATGTCTTTTGATTGGACCCTTTTACTGATACCTCTCCATCTGTTTAAATACAGAAGTTTGATCTCTTTTGTAACATACACAACATACAAGAGTGATACAACAATAACGAAAGCACAAACAAATTCTCAAGTTTAGATTTGTCTTCTTTGCCTAGAAACAAATTGTGTGATTGTCTTATCCCAATAGAGATTTCGTGCAACCCAGGCAATAAAGGGTCAAAATACTTTATTCGGAAAGTGAATTATACACGATTCAATCATATATCCAGCCTTGTTATCAAGATCAAGACCCTATATTCCCCTACAACCCCTGCCCGTTCGCTCTTATACCCAAAGGTATAAGACTAAAATTACTCTTATACCTATATATAAGAGTATTTTTTTCACAATTTTACACTTTTTCTTAAAATCAAAGAAAAATCTCATATTTATTAAACAATCCGCTCCCATACCTAAAAGTATAAGACTAGAATTACTCTTATATGTAGGTATAAGAGTATTTTTTTCACAAATTTTCACATTTTCTTAAAAAAACAATAAAATCTGATCTTTTACCTAAAGGTATAGGACTAGAATTACTCTTATACCTAGGTATACTAGGTATAAGAGTAATATGTTCCTTTCAAATTGTGAAAAAAAAATACTATTATACCTTAAGGTATAAAAATAATTTTTTTTTTCAAATTCAAATAGTTCATCCACATTTTTGATTTCCGTGAAGCTGGGGCAGAAAATTATGGGTGAGCTGGAAGAATTCTCTATGTTGCTCGGAATCTATGGGATGCCTAACATCTGAAGATTTGTAGCAAAACTCGGTCGAAACCTGGGATAATTTTCCGGAAAGTATGGAGTTTGACCGGCGGAAATTATTGCAGATCTGAACTTCCCATTGCTAGAAAATTGGACTGTGGTGGAGTGAATCAGAGTGATGACATGGTGTTTGATGGAATCGTTGAAGGAGGTAGTGCATGTGGTTGTCGTGGTTTGGAGGAGAAGAAGAATAGTGTGCAAGAAAGAAACGGGCAGGGCAGGCGCTGGATGAGCTTTGTGAAGAGGGAATTTTGATCTGGGCCTTAAATAGTATGCGGGCTTTTGGAAATGGCTAGGGTTTTCATGGAGAATGGTTTCAAGTGAGGGGGCCTTGTGGAATTAATCCAAACAACAAATATCCAGAATTGAATTTAACAAATTAGTACATTATGTCACCAAGTACTTCACTACAGAAACCCAAATCCTGTACCAGACCATTTTAAAGCCACAAAGATTTGGAACTCTTGCAACTCAGGCAAGAAGGACGCGCTTACATGAAGGTCATGATGGTAATTCTTAACAGAGTATCAGTATTCAGTAACAAATTTTATGTGTACTTTTTTTTTTTTCTAGAAGTAGGAAATGTCTCGCATATGCCAAACTGTTTGTTACTTTTGCAGATCACTAAAAGATCAGCCTTTCGAAAAAGGGATTTTTCCCTACTTGTTACACACTCTTTTAGCAAAGGCTAATCTTACCCTTGTTACAGCCCTCGAACTGCTTAAATTGAAACTGTAATATGCATAAATCACTATTTGGGAGTCACACAGTTAAAACAACGGCAATCAGTGGCTCCAAAAACAGTGGATATATCATATTAAAATGGAATTCTAGATAACCAATCATCACCAGCACCAGGTTGTTCCAAAATTTACTTAGAAAAAAAAATTGCAGTTCAAACTATCTGTGTATGCCAATATATTAAACAGTTCAAAGACGTTTCTTCAACAAACAAAACATTATCTCCTCCCTCAACGGCACATGGCGGATATATCTCAACAAGATCAGCATCACTCCCGAGATTTTAGGCCTACATTTTCACTTTGTAAACTTAGCCGTTGGTTGAGGTATAAAAGGGATAAAACACTGTATTTTGCACACACTTTCACTCTAGCTTAGGTCCCCTTTTTATATGCTCATAGCTCTGTAATTACGAATATACTTAGTAAACTTTTGGTCAAGGCAGGTACCAAAACCTCCCGGGGTTTTATGCCGGCGAACAAGTTGTTCAAGGGCTTTCCCTAGTCAACAAGCATCTTGTGTCCATCCCCATTCAACTTGATAATCATTGTACCTAGATTCATATCACTTTAGTCATTTTTCTTCCCTTCGAAATACACTTATTGAAATTTGACCAAAACAATTTGGCGCCGTCTGTGGGAAACTTTGATTATTCAAGTAGAAATGGCTAATCCGTCGTCTGGCAGTCAAGCTGAGAGGAGCCATCCGCTTCCTGTTTCCAATGCCCAAGGCAATCCTCCTCCAAGTGCAGAAGCTGTCAATTTGGAGATAATGTCCAATATGGCGGACGTGTTGAGGAAGATAGGCGATCGGTTGGATGGTCAGGAGCATACGAACGCCATGATATTCAACGCCATTGATAACCTGCGTAAAGGGAAGCAAGTTGAAACTCAAGTATCTACTCCATTTTCACCTTTACTTCCTAGATCTTTGTTTGGTGCAGGTACAGGACCAAGCCATGTCGGGGATATTCCTATGACTAATACCTTGCCAGCAGAGAGCACGATCGTGGCGTCCATTCCAATCGAACAATCAAGATTCAGCCTACCAGCTGGCCAACCTGCGCTGTCATCTTGCTACACCTATGCTACACCCTCAATGGGGCAAGCAGGGAATTTCTTTAATGCTTTTGATACTTCTGCATCTCAGTTTAATAACAATCCTCTTTTCGCAGAGAGTCAACTTGTTAAGGAAATGCAGACTATCAAGGATTTGCTTCGAAGCATACCCGGAGTCAATATGCCATACCATCAAGTTTCTCCAACTTGTTATAATGAATCTCGTTTTGTTCCAGCAATAGCTAGTGTGGAGATCCCAAAGAAATTTTCAGTCCCTCATATGAAGAAGTATGATGGAAGCACCGACCCCGCAGAACATGTGTTGCTGTATCAGGAATCAATGGATATCATAAGTATCCCCCCTATGTTTAAAGAAGCGTGTTTTTGCAGGGGCTTTGGCTCTACTTTGTCAGGACCAGCCTTAAAATGGCTAACAGGGCTCCCTCTAAACTCTATTTCATCTTATGCTCAACTTGTCAATATGTTCATTAACCAGTTTTCGTGCAATAGGGCATTTGACAAGTTGACTAGTGATCTCTATAGAATTGTGCAACAGCCTAACGAAAATCTTAAAGAGTATTTGCACAGGTTTAACAAGGAGGCAGTGACTATACCCAACTTGGATGTGTCCACCGCTACGGAAGCATTCCGTATAGGCTTGAAGAAGAGCTCATTGTTCTATAACGAGTTGGTGATGACCCCTGCGAAACAACTTGAAGAAATCAGAACCAGGGCCTTGCCTTTCATCAGATTGGAGGAAGACAGCTTGGCGATGGGGAAGTCAACTGGGAGGACTCCTACTCCTCTATTTGAGCCTTCTGACAGAAAATCGGATTCCCATCACTATAAGTCCAACAGGGTCACACCCCCTGTTAAATCTGAATCTTCTAGAATTCATGTTGTAGATGATGATCAAGAGGGAGATGATAATGATTATCCAAAAATTTCTGAATACTGCTTTTCTGTGGACATTGCAGGAATCTTGTGCGCCATGGGAAATCTTGGAGATAAAGCAAGGTGGCCCAAGAAGAACGACCAGTCAACAACTTGGAAGGACAAGTCCAAGTGGTGCGCATTTCATGAGGATTTTGGGCATACTACCGAGAATTGTTTTGCCTTGAGGAAGGAAATTGCTCATTTATTGTCCAAGGGTCTTCTTAAGGATTTGTTGGGCAAGAAGAGGGTCAGAAGTGAGTCTAAAGAGCCTGATTCAGGGGAGCAGTCCAGACCCGAGAAAGTTGCACCGCCTCCGGCCACCAAGGTAGTAAATGTCATTTCAGGTGGATCTCATATTTGTGGAACAACTTACTCTGCGGCCATGCGTCATGCCAAAAGCTCTAAGGAGGATCACTCAGAATTGCCTTCAAGATGTCGTGACTTCACAGATGGTCATGTTATTTCCTTTGAAGACGAAGATAAGGACAACACGTTGGATCCTCATCATGATGGTCTAGTTGTTCAAGTGCAGATTGCCAACTGCGTGGTCAAGAGAATCCTTATTGATGGCGGGAGCTCAGTCAACATAATTTTCACTCATGCTCTTGAAGATATGGGTATTCCTTTGTCTGAAGTTGTGAAGAATTCATCCGTGCTGGTAGGGTTCAGTGGGGAGATAAAGCAAACAGTCGGGGAGATCAAGTTGCCTATCTATTTGGAGGGTATGAATGCTATGGAAAGATTCTGTGTGATCGAATGCTCTTCCTCGTACAATGTCATTTTGGGAAGACCTTGGATACACAACATGAAGGCCGTACCGTCAACTTATCACCAGTGCGTCAAGTTTCCAACACCTTGGGGCGTGGCCAAGTTGAGGGGAAACCAACAAGTCTCCAAAGAATGCTACAAGGTCAACATGAAAGCAAGTTCAGCCCCTCGGCAAGCATAGCAATTAAAGAAAAAGGCCCAGGATGTTCTTGAAGCAGTAGAGCATGAGACAAAAAGCGTTCCTGTTGATGCATCGAATCCTGAGGCCCAAGTGCAAGTTGGGGCAGACCTCCCATCCGAAGTTGAGGAGGAGCTGATTGAGTTCTTAAAAAGCCAGAAATGTTGTTTTGCATGGAAACACGAGGACATGACAGGAATAAGCAAGGACATCATTACTCACAAGTTGAACATAGATCCCACCAGATGTCCTGTTCATCAGAAAAGAAGGAAGTTTGCTCAGGAGAGGAACCAGATCATAAAGGATGAAGTTGAGAGGCTTTTGAAGTCCAAAATGATCAGGGAAGTTCAATACCCAAGGTGGTTAGCTAATGTTGTGGGGGTAGAGAAGAGGAATGGCAAGTGGCGAGTGTGCGTGGACTTTACGGACTTGAACAAAGCCTGTCCGAAAGACCCATTCCCTCTTCCTCATATCGATTCTCTAGTTGATGAGACAGTTGGCCACGACATCTTGACGTTCATGGATGCGTCTTCAGGGTATCAACAGATTCAAATGGAGCCCTCGGACCAAGAAGATACGGCATTCATGACTCCGGAAGGTATATATTGTTACAAATCTATGCCATTTGGTCTTAAAAATGCAGGGGCAACTTATCAGAGGCTGGTGAACAAGATGTTCAAAGATCAACTTGGCAAGACTATGGAAGTCTACATAGATGACATGGTGGTAAAATCCAAACACATGGAAGACCATGTTGAGCATCTTGCTGAGGCGTTCAACATCCTGAAAGCTTTCAATATGAAGCTCAATCCAGCAAAGTGCAACTTGGTGTTAGGGCAGGTAAATTCTTGGGATATATGGTGACCAAAAGGGGGATTGAAGCCAGTCCCGAGCAGATCAAAGCTATTCTCAACTTGGAATCTCCCAAGAACATCAAAGACGTCCAAAGGTTAACAGGTAGAGTAGCTGCTTTGAATAGGTTTATATCTAAATCATCTGATAAGTGCAGGTTATTCTATGAAGTATTAAGAAAGAACAAACTCTTTCAATGGACTGACCAACATGAGGCAGCTTTTAAGCAACTTAAAGAATATTTGATGACGTCACCCCTACTTGCAAAAAACCAGAGCATGGTGAGCACCTTTATTTATATTTGGCTGTATCTGAAAATGCTGTTAGTGCAGTATTGGTGAAGGAAATCCAAGGTGAACAACATCCTGTGTACTACGTGAGTAAGTCTCTATTAGACGCTGAAACAAGGTACTCTCATCTTGAAAAATTAATATTAGCCTTAACTACTACTGCTACGAAACTGTGTCATTATTTCGAAACGCATTCTAAAACTGTTAGAACTAATTATTAATTATCCTATAAGGAATGTGTTAAGAACTCCAGAGATGTCGGGCAGATTGGCCAAGTGGTCGGTCAAGTTGAGCACTTATGATATTTCATATGAGCCAAGAACAGCCATCAAATCTCAGGCCCTAGCCGATTTCGTAGCCGACTTCAGTCCCAGTTTGCAACCCGAGGTGGAGCTGGAAGTGCAACAACTTGAAGGTAAAGCTAATCCTAGATTTTGGACACTGTTTACAGATGGAGCTTCAAATTCCAAAGGAACTGGCTTGGGAATAGTCCTAAAATCCCCTCAAGGTGATATCATACCTCAAGCTGTAGCTTGTGAATTCAGTGCAACAAATAATGAAGCTGAGTATGAAGCTTTAATCATGGGTTTAACCACAGCTTTAAGTTTAAATGTTACACATATAAATGTATTTGTTGACTCTCAATTGCTAGCTAACCATTTTAGTGGCAGTTATGTGGCGAAGCATTCCAAGATGACTCTGTATCTCCAACATGTTAAGGCTTTAGCTTCGAAATTCCTATCATTCTCTTTGGAACAGGTCCCTAGAGAGGAAAACACAGAAGCAGACGCCTTGGCCAACTTGGGTTCCACTTGCAAATCAATGTTGCATACCACTATCCCCATCATTTATGTTAAGTACCCGGTAATAGACCAAGTTGAAGAAACTCAAGTGGTTACTCAACCTACTGGGGCACAAGATGCTAAACCTTCTTGGACCCAATCTGTAATTAAGTTCCTTCAACTTGGAACTATTCCACCAGATGTTAAGAATGTTAGATCTTTTAAGATTCGTACTTCCACTTTCGTTTTGATAGATAATGTGCTATTCAAGAGGTCTTTTGCAGGACACTATTTGAGATGTGTCGATAACGAGCAAGTTGAGCTGGTACTTAAAGAAATTCACGAAGGAATATGTGGGAATCATTCTGGCGGAAAGGCATTAGCATCGAAGGCCCTCAAGACAGGATATTATTGGCCAACCATGCGCCAAGATGCCATGAGTTATGTACAGAAGTGTGATGCCTGCCAAAGACACAGCAACATCCTGCATCAACCTGCTGAGCCTCTACACCCTATTGCTTCATCTTGGCCTTTCATGCAGTGGGGCATGGACATTGTGGGCAAGTTACCTAAGGCTCCCGGAGGCAAAGTGTTCATGTTGGCATTAACCGATTATTTCTCAAAATGGATCGAAGCAGAAGCCTATGTACAGGTAAGAGATAAGGAGGTGATCTCATTTCTAAAGAAAAACATAATTAGCAGGTTTGGCGTGCCATCAGAGATTATATGTGACAACGGGTCACAATTCATAAGCAAGAAAACCAGAGACTTTTGTACTCGCTGGGGCATCAAGCTGATTATGTCTACACCTGTCCACCCCCAAGCTAATGGTCAAGCTGAATCAAGCAACAAGTTGATCATCAACAACTTGAAGAAGCGTCTAGATCAAAAGAAGGGAAAATGGGCTGAAGAGTTACCACTTGTACTCTGGGCAGATAGGACCACTGCAAAAGGAGCCACAGGTAGAACTCCATATTCTTTGGTGTATGGAGCAGAAGCTGTAATTCCGGTCGAGGTGACGATCCCAACAGCAAGGTATGGCTTATTAACTCAAGGTGAAAATAATCTCTTGCTAACTCAAGATTTAGATACAATTGATGAGATCAGGGATTTAGCCAAGATAAGGATGGCAGCTTATCAACAACGAATTGCGAGATCCTACAACAAAAATGTCAGAGTCAGAAGGTTCCAGGTTGGTGATTTAGTTTTGAGAAAAGTATTTCAAAATACAAGAGAATTGAATGCAGGTAAACTAGCTCCCAAGTGGGAAGGACCATATCTTATCGATGCTGAAGCTGGCAAAGGTGCATATTGGTTGTCAACCCCAAGTGGAGACAGAATCCCTAGAAGTTGGAACGCCATCCACTTAAAACTTTATTTCATGTAAGTCCAGTTATTTACAACTAGACTTCTCAGGTACGATTTATTTTAAGTTGTCAAGTTCATTCGTATATTTCAAGTTATTAATTTCTGTTGAGAATCCTTACTAACTTAAGCATCGGAGGGGCGTTAGCTACGCTAACGCCCAACCCTAACATGAATCTGTTTTGCAAGGTGCAACTTGAGCGAACAAAGTAGTCCCAACATGTTGACACGCCAGTACGGCTGATACTTGTTGGGACCTAGAGTTGGAGTAGATCTAAGCATGTTAACACGCCGGTACGGCTCCAACATGTCTAGATCTAAGAAGAAGAATTTCAACATGTTGACACGCCAGTACGGCTGATACTTGTTGAAATTCTAGCTGGAGAGGGATAGAACTTGTTGACACGCCAGGACGGCTGATACTTGTTCTATCTCTTCAAATGGATACCTCTATCAAAGGTACAATTTACATATGGTTAAAAGATATTCATCTTTTCTTACGAATTAAGGTTTCGACACCTTCGCCTGGGCGCACGATTTCACACTTGTACAAGTTGTGAACTATTGGTTGTAACATTTTCATGTTACCTACGACTTATAACATCAACATGTTATTAAATGAACAAGCAGGTATTGTTGAAAACCCCAAAGTACTTCTTTAAAAACCTTAAAAGTATTTTCCAAAAGTTTTTTGCAACCAGGGGACAAGTTGGGTAAGCCAACCAGTCCCTAAAAACCTAAGAAAGCTTGGAGTACTAGACCAACCTAGTACCCCCAAATAAATTGTTTTGGGCCCTTATGAGCCATTACATGCCAAAATAAAACTTGTTTTGGGGACATACCCCCCATTTTCTGTGCATACCAATAAAGGTATGACAAATAAAACCCAAAAAGAAGTTGTTTTTTCACCCATCCAAAATATTCAAAAAAGTTTCAAATTGTTTTTAAACTTCTTGGCCTGCTGCCGCCGGTGTTGCATTTAACTTTTCCCCTTGATTATTTTCTCCAATCTGAGCTACCACCATGGTGCTCAAAACCTTATCTGTGTCGTCCATTAAAGTTTCAAGAGCCATCGAATTCACCTCCTCTGCATCCGCGGGTTCCCCCATATGGTCCTCTAAAATTTTTCTCTCTTCCTCCAAGTTCCAAGTTGTGGCCTGACCATTCTTATATTCTTCCATCATCTGGATACGGGCCTCTAGCAAAGTTTTGGTTGCGTTGAACTTGAAGTTCCCCTCTGAGGCTTCAAGCTCCTTCAAATGGGCCTTGTTCTCGGCTCGGACAGCCTCCACTTCCTTCCCCAAGCGCTCGAAATCCTTCTTCAAAATCTCCACTTCACTGGCATACTTGTTCCCTTCCTTCTTCAGCTTTTCTACCTCCTTAGCATACTTGGTGGCTTCCTTCTTTGACTCTGCAGCTTCGTAACTGCATCTTGCCACCTTAATTTTCAGAGCATCAACGTGGGCCGTGATAGGACCCATAATTTCCTACGTAAAAGGAAGTGTTAATATTTCTATCAAATCATTGGTAAGGTTCAAGGTTTTTCATTCTTTACCTTATCAACAAAATTTGGTACTGCAGCTTTAAACCTTTATCCCAATTTCACCATGCCCATGTCATCACTTGTATCTGTGGCCTCGGCCTCCACCAGTTTTCTCTTCTTTGCTTCCTCTTTCTTCTTGCTCACATTCATGTCAGAGCTAGATACAACAGACTTGGGAGTAGGAGGCCTACTAACTTTCTTCGCCAAGCTCTTCGCCCTAGCCACGGCAAGTAGGTCAGCAGCACTTACAGTATCCTTGGACCGAGTGGCTACAAAAAGGAATAGAGAATTAGAACAATTCAGGGGAATTAGAAATAAAGTGAAGCTAGTTGGAGTTTTAAGGTGTAGGGTTAACCTGTGGACATCTTGACAGGCTCAGATAAAGCCTCTTCAGGGCTAATTTCTTGGGCTTCTTCAGGTTCAACTTCTCCCTCTGGATCTGCGGCAAATAAGACTGGCAAAGCTTTGAAAGTTCTCACTTGCGAGTCCAATTCGTAAATCTTGTTAACGTTCTCCTCTGTGTTGTCCTTGTAAGCAAAAAGCACGTCTAGTTTCGCAACTAAGCCGAGGAAAATTCAAGGAACTAGTTAGCAGGGTATTAGAAAGCATTATTAGAAAAGGAAAAATTGTCTATACTACCTTGAGACCTCCATTTGAAATTTGCACCCTCCACCGACACCAAGGTACTCCTCCTTGCAAAAAAGAACTTATTCTTTCACCCTCTATCCGCGGGATCACTGTTGTCAATCAAGAAAGACATTTTACCGGTCCTAACCCTAAAGCCATATCTCCCTAAACCAAAACCCCTAAAATCGTTTGTGAAAGCAAATTCCTCCAAACCAACTTCAACCTCTGTTTCCACATTCAACCTTACTAGTGTTTGAAGGCATCTCCAACCTTGCGGCATCATTTGGGCGTAGTTAAGTTTTGTGGAAACAAAAAATTTGGTGATTAAAGTTGGGAAAGGGAATTTCAAACCGATAACGAAGGGGTATTCAGGGAAACACACCCAGTCGGGAGAGTAACATTCCGAGGTTAGGTCTGGGTGAGTGAAAAATTCGGTTTCGTACGCCATGGCATGGTTTTTCTTGATGATCTCTAAGTTGGCAGCAGGAATTAAACACTTTTCATTATCTGGATTTTTTAACATGTTCTAGGTCACAAAACCCTTCGGCAAACCCTCACTACTCTCGATTATATTAACCACTTTCTTCTTTCCCATTTTTTCAACTTAAACAAAGAAATCAGAGAGAGAATTGAAAAGAAATCTAGAAACTCACAGGAAATTGTTACTTGGTTTTTCTCTCCGGTCTTCTTCCTCGACTCTTCTTCTAGAAACCTCCTTAAAGTCACTGTTTTGATTTGGTGAAAGGGAGAGTTGGAAAGGGAGTGTATTTATGTGGGAAGAGGTTGAAAGCGGTTGGGACATTAAATTAAGTTACGCCTTTTAGCTTTGAAACTACTTAAACCGTCCCTTTTCATTTAAAAAACTGCCGTCCCTTTCATCCGTTTTTGGCAAACTTTTTGAATCTTTTTGTCTCTTTATATTCCCCATTTAAAATTCAAAAAGTTTGGGGGCAATTGTTGGGCCATGCATTTTCAACTTGTTTACAGCTTACACCAAACAACTTGGTACTAACGAACTTGAGTTATTCTATCACAACTTGAACTTCTACAGGTTGGAACATGGTTACGGTAACCCTATTTTTTAGGGAACGTGTCAAAGGAGCAAGGACCGGTTCAAAGACGTTTCTTCAACAAACAAAACATTATCTCCTCCCTCAACGGCACATGGCGGATATATCTCAACAAGATCAGCATCACTCCCGAGATTTTAGGCCTACATTTTCTCTTTGTAAACTTAGCCGTTGGTTGAGGTATAAAAGGGATAAAACACTGTATTTTGCACACACTTTCACTCTAGCTTAGGTCCCCTTTTTATATGCTCATAGCTCTGTAATTACGAATATACTTAGTAAACTTTTGGTCAAGGCAGGTACCAAAACCTCCCGGGGTTTTATGCCGGCGAACAAGTTGTTCAAGGGCTTTCTCTAGTCAACAAGCATCTTGTGTCCATCCCCATTCAACTTGATAATCATTGTACCTAGATTCATATCACTTTAGTCATTTTTCTTCCCTTCGAAATACACTTGTTGAAATTTGACCAAAACAGTGTACACACTTAAGTCCTTAATTGAAATATACTTCATAAGAAAGTGACACGTGGAGATAAGATCAAAATAGCCTGAAAAACATAAACTCCTATAAAAACATTTTTTATTTCGTCTAACAAGTGCCGAGAGATGGGGAAATATAGAAAGAAAATGGTTGCAGAACCATACATAGGTTAAATTGTAAATATGCATCATCTAGGCCATCCAAAACATTTTTGAGATCAGCCTTTCGAAAAAGGGATTTTTCCCTACTTTGTTACACACTCTTTTAGCAAAGGCTAATCTTACCCTTGTTAAAGCCCTCAAACTGCTTAAATTGAAACTGCAATATGCATAAATCACCATTTGGGAGTCACACAGTTAAACAACGGCAATCAGTGGCTCCAAAAACAGTGGATATATCATATTAAAATGGAATTCCAGATAACCAATCATCACCAGCACCAGGTTGTTCCAAAATTTATTTAGAAGTTCAAACTATCTGTGTATGCCAATATATTAAACAGTGTACACACTTAAGTCCTTAATTGAAAAATACTTCATAAGAAAGTGATACGGGAGATAAGATCAAAATAGCCTGAAAAACATAAACTCCTATAAAAACATTTTTTATTTCGTCTAACAAGTGCCGAGAGATGGGGAAATATAGAAAGAAAATGGTTGCAGAACCATACATAGGTTAAATTGTAAATATGCATCATCTAGGCCATCCAAAACATTTTTGAGATCTGATAAAACTCATTTGCAGGAAAGAAGGAAAGTTACTAAAGTAAAGGCGAAGATGATTGGATTATTTTGAGGGGGGAAGTGTCCCCTGAAGGAATGAGGAAAACATGGTCAAGGCACGTTCAGGCTGGTAGCTTGGAACAGTATGCCCGGCTCCCCTCACTGTTATTAGTACCGCTCCCTTGTATTCTACCAAATATCCACCAACCTGTCATCATTGTTTCATGTAAAGTCTGTCAATTACCATCAATTAATCCACAATACTTACTTTATTGCTTTTTACAGTTACTTTTTTCCAGGATACAAAAGATGTGGTTCATGGCCTTTGGAGATTATCCTTTTTTTCTACTACGACAAAAGGATCATATCGTCTAGAAATACACAGAAGAAACTCCTAATAGGTATTTCATAATACAAATGGTCCCTAAGTTGACGAAAAATGTAAACAAGGCTAATTAAATTGCTCAATAGTCAACATTTTAAGACAAGATAAATAACATGTTAAGTATTGAGTGATCATGGAAGAAGCGGCACTTCAAGTTCATGTGATGAATGAAAGAGATATTTAACACATATAAGGTCCGCATCAATTGCTTTCTGATTAGTTAATAATTCTTAGTTTAGAAGACCTCCTCTCTCTGAAGTGGACATACTATATTATCAACAATGATAATGTTAATCATAGAGAACAAATAAAACAATTTGTAAGATTGTGAAAACTTCTTCAGCTGACTAGATCCATGGCTGTAGATATGGCGAATTAAGTCAAAGAGGACAAGTGTAATTTAAGAAATCACCTCTTTGTTGAGATACCATGCACGAAATGCCGTCTGGACTGGGAGCTTCATGGCATTGATCGAGTACCTGGAAGATGTAATTGGAACACGCCCATCTACATCCCCACTGTAAGATCATGAAAGCTTTCGCAGTTAATTGATTGTTCTACAATTACTTAGAGATAGTTTCATAAATGGTCGATGTAAAATACAATCTACAAGTTAAAATTAGTAAATAAATCCGTTTTAAGTGGGATTAAGAAGTTCTTATATTGTTTATGAAGGTGCAAACTCAGTAAATTAGAGCTTGCCTGTAAATCCAGAGTCTCTGGCCATTTGCAATGAGATACTCAATGATGGGGAGGATCGTTGTAGGGCTGTCACTCCAATAAAAAGGACTGCAAAGTATTCAAAATTTGATAACAAGTTATGAAAGTCATCTTTGATAGAAGTATTATATACAATACAGAAATATATTGTTGTTCAGGACATTTAAGAAACATTTTAAATATTAAAGGAGGAGCTCTGCATGTTGCCTTCATAATTTATTTGAACAGAATAGCTTCTGTCATATTGTGCACTGGCATAAGAAATTTAATTCGGTAAATTAATATACCCGCAATCATTCCATGCCATAGGTTTTGCATGGAAAGCCGTTTGAAGCTCGGCTGTATTCAAGTAAGAGGTTAGATGAGATTCCCAGCAAGGATCAAAGGAGCTGACCTGAGATGAGATCAAAAAGTTCAATGCTAGATATTAATCCGATAAAGTGAAAAAATATCGCAGAAAGCCTATTTTATATTTTTCAGACAATAATGGACTGATGAAATCAGGCAAAGTGCTTTACTTTCGGATATTTCAAGCATGTAAAAGCTCAAAGATGGCCAAGCAAAAGTAATTGACCTTGTCTTTGTAGGATCAAGAAAGGGTCAAAAGGAATGCGATCTCTCTGCATGTTTGGAGATTCAAATTTGAGCCCATGCCACATAGGTTGAAATGGGCAAACAAGTAAAATGGCTCAAGGTACCTTGTGGTATGCAAATATTTGAAGGAGCAGAATATTATCAAAGGAAAAGTGGATATGCAAAATGTGGAGAAAATAAAACATGTAAAAGATTATTGGAATATTACAGAAGATGGTGTACTTTCCTTTTATAGCAATATTTATCCTACTATGTGATTTATATAGATCATGGAGTGCTTTTTAAAAAGTAGGGCATTCTAAAGTAATTTTTGAAGACTTACAGAGGCAGCAGAGCCAATGCTAGCTTGTTGGTCTAAGCAAATTGGGGCATAAATGTTGTATAAATTGATGTTACCCCACTCATCCCATGCTTTATCAAAGAAGAAACCACATTTTCCAGTTGAAGAATCATTTACGAAATTGCAGTACTTTAAGACCCCTTCATGAGTCTCATCTGAATTTAACGCGTGGGTCCACCAGTAATCAAAAAGCCCTTTCGAGTTTGTTACATCATCAATCCACGCATTCCCTACCTGCATAGTCCAGATATATTAGAGATCAAAAACATATTTCACCTATCTGCATAGTCCAGATATATTAGAGATCAAAAACATATTTCACACGAAAGGGATGTGCTTGGTATCCCATGATTTGGTAGTTTAACGTGATTAGTCAATATCCACCATATGGCACTAATCGACCAATGATAGTAAAACATTAGCATATTGTCGATGAGAAAATTGGTAAGAACATACTGCAATTCCTTTGAGATTGATGATTGTTTGGTTTGACTTCTTGTTATTGAACACAACCGTATAGGCAAGCTGAGGCACGTAATGACCAGCATAGCTTTCCCCAGTTATGTAAAAGTCACGGTTTTTATACTGTGGGAACCTCTCAAGCCAATTGACAAGAAAGGTATAAGCGTCCTGGGCAGTGCTTTTGTCGCCAGTGGTATTATAAACTGAAGACGAATTTGAGTATGAAAACCCAACTCCAGCAGGGGACTCCAAGAAGAGCACATTCGCAACTGCATGCATGACAATATCAAAATAAGTCTTAAATGTGTGTATACGTGAGTGTCTATGAGTGTATATCTAATGAAGAGGAAGAATAAACAACAAATCCTCCGTCTCAAAATGAAGAGGAAGAATGAATAAGAAATTTTAAATAACAGAGTTGCATCAGCCTCACAGTTGTTCCATCCGTATTTGTTTCTTGAGAGAGTTCGGCCATC
Organism: Adenophora triphylla var. japonica; assembly: GCA_022495995.1. Classification (NCBI taxonomy): domain Eukaryota; kingdom Viridiplantae; phylum Streptophyta; class Magnoliopsida; order Asterales; family Campanulaceae; genus Adenophora; species Adenophora triphylla. Next base: position 59,423 of record JAFEMH010005736.1, read on the forward strand.
AGTATTGACTCTAAAGGGTCCCAGTTCCTCAAAGGCTCCAAGTAAAGAGGAACATCCTGGCCCTGTTGATCAAAATGTACATTTAATTTTTCACGCATTGATGATTTGATGATCAAAAAGTTTAACTCTAAACACAAGTACTGAGTAATATGCAATTGTACCTCCATTTAACCACAACACCAACGGATTGGTGGAAGAATTCTGAGGAGACTCAACAAAATAGTAGAACAGAGATTTTCCTTCAGTTGGACTTGGATTAACAGTGACATAGCCTGAATACTGATCAAAATCAACACCTTCAGGTTGCCCTGGCAATCCGACAATCTTGTCAAGCTGTGCCAACCCATCTTGGGGTGCAATATACACGGAAGAGGAATCTTCTGCGCCATCTTCTATTGCCCAAGAATCTGGAACAGGTGGCTTATCAGATCTGCGAGATCTAAGTAACTTGTGAAAATTGCTTACCTGATCATTGGCATTAGTTACAACACACAAGCACAGTATGCAAAAAGAGAGTACTACTCTAATCATCATATTGATTGGTTTCTAATCTTGTCTCTGAGTGCTGTTGAAGGGTCTCTTTATAAAGAAAAAGAGACTTCAACTTTCAGGCCTCTGGTTTGTCCTCTGGTCATTACGGAGATCTTAAGAGCAGTTTTTTATGTACAACTTTCATTCGAAATTTTCTTCCAGGGTGTTAGAGTTGGGTCCTCATCCCCTTAAAAGGCCTTGTTAAGGGGTGAGGTTTAGCCAATCTATATATTTGATCAATTTTATTCTCCAAGTTGATGTGGAATACATGGGACTTCAACACAGGGCCAGCTAAAAAAAAACATAGTTATTAATAATTTACCAATTCTTACAATTCGGTGTCTTAAGTTCCTTGTATCTTGTTACCAGTAGTCGTCCTCTTGTTTACATACAATTAAGTCAAACGATGTACAAATTCTATGTGTTATTGAAGATGACAAAAACACATGAGCTTTTCAAGACAGATTTTTTGACATACTGAAAATTGCGCTGTTTCTTTGCTTGAGTAACCTCGTTTGGCATCACAGAGGGAGTACACCAAACAGAAACTAGCAAAAAAGAGGGGTTTGATAGTAAAATTATCCAAATATCAACACAACCTTAGCTAATGAAATAAGATCATCTACCAAGCAAACACATATTTCAAGTTGAAACCAATATATGAGTATCGAATCCAATATGGAACACGTATTAAAATAGTTTCAAGTATGGAAAGATCAATCCTTAGTAAATGCAAGAGGTAAGCAACTAAAAATCTACTCAACTTCTTGTTTAAGCTGAACTAGCACATATCCACCCTACAGACGGTATAAACACAAGATTATATATTTACATGATACTCCATCACTAAATGGGTCATTTTTATACTAAGAAAATTAATGAAAGTAACTTTTTAAGCACTTTACTAACATTATGTGGCGGAATACACGCACACAAAATAAAAAAAATACCCTTCTCTGTAACGTTTGCAGAATACACACACAAATTAATCTGCAGGACATAATTATTATTATACCATACATAATTTAATAATAAAATGTATACAGTATTTTTGCAGAATTGTAGAAATTTAAATTGGGATAATAATTTCTCTTGTTATTCTTCTCACATGGAGGAAGGATTTATATGAGATTACAAAAGAGTTGTAGTAAAAAGGAAACTCTAAGCAAATAAGAAACCCAAAGGAAAAAGGAAACATCAAATAAGGAAATAAGAAACCCAAAGGAAAAAGGAAACATCAAAGAAGGAAACACAATCCTAGCTGCGTTACACCCTCCCTCAAGTTGGAGCGTGAGGATCAAGAATGCCCAACTTGCTAAGTAAAACATCAAACTGTTGCTTCCCGAGAGCTTTAGTAAATATGTCAGCTAACTGAGTCTTCGTTGGAACATAAGAAGGGGCAATAAGACCATTGGAGATAGCGTCACGGACAAAATGACAATCTACCTCAATATGCTTGGTGCGCTCATGATAAACAGGATTCTTGGCAATGTGAAGAGCCGATTCACTGTCACAGAAAATGGGAATAGCCTTGGGATGATGGACACCCATGCTCAACAATAAACCCTTCAGCCATTTAAGCTCGCATGTAAGAGCTGCCATGGCGCGGTATTCAGCCTCAGCGGAAGAACGAGAAACAGTAGGTTGTTTCTTAGTCTTCCAAGATATGGGGGAATGCCCGAGAAAAACGAGCCACCCGGTAAGAGAACGACGAGAAATGGGGCATGCAGCCCAGTCCGAGTCACACCATCCTTGAAGAGTGAGATCGCTGTCAGTGCGCAAAAGAATGCCTTGCCCCGGCGTGCCTTTGAGATATCGAACCACCCGTAGAGCAGCCTCCCAATGCTCGGAACGAGGTTCATTCATGAACTGAGAAAGGATGTGGACCGAATATGCAAGATCCGGCCGAGTTACAGCCAAGTAAATGAGTCGCCCAACTAGGCGTCGATAGCGTTCCGGATCTTCCAAGATAGCACCGGTAGCAACACCAAGCTTATGGTTAGGTTCAATGGGGAAGCTAGAGGGCTTCGAACCTAGTAAACCGGCCTCAGAAATAATATCCAATGTATACTTTCGTTGGCACAGAAACAGGCCATCAGGATTGCGAGCAACCTCAATGCCAAGAAAGTATTTCAGAGACCCGAGATCCTTCATTTTGAAGCACTCACAGGTACTTTTTGAAGGATAGCAAGGCAACGGAATCGTTCCCGGCTATGATGAGATCGTCAACATACACAAGCACATTTATCTGGATGGCACCTTTGGTGAAGGTAAACAGAGAGTAGTCAGAGTAGGACTGGAGGAAGCCATAAGTCTTCAAGGAAGTCAACAACTTGGCGAACCAACAACGAGGGGCTTGCTTCAGACCATATAGGGACTTATGAAGACGACAAACCGTGTTGGTGTTCGGTGCCGCAAAGCCCGGAGGGGGTTTCATATAAACTTCTTCTGCTAAGTCGCCATGCAAGAAGGCATTGTGAACGTCCATCTGATGAAGCTCCCAATTCTTGGAAGCAGCAGTAGCAAGGAAAGCCCGAACAGTGACCATTTTAGCCACAGGAGCAAAAGTTATTGTGTAGTCGATGCCTTCTTTCTGATGATTGCCAAGAACAACTAGCCGAGATTTCAGCCGGTCAACTGCTCCGTCAGAATTGTACTTGATCTTATAGACACATTGACATCCTAGAGCCCGTTTGCCAGGAGGCAGAGACACCATGGACCATGTTCCATTATCCTCCAAGGCACGAATTTCCTCTTGCATTGATTGTTTCCAGCCATCATGAGCCATGGCTTCACGAAAGGAAGTCGGCTCTTTAGCCACTGTAAGAGCTGCAAGAAAGGTACGATATTTCACAGAAAACCGATCACAGTTTTGTTGTGAAATTGGTGCTCTCCGTTTGCAATCAACACAAAGAAATTAACACACCCACACGTACAAGAAAGAAACAATCACACACAAGAACACAAGAGTTGTTTACCCGGTTCATTCACCAACTCGTGAACTACGTCCGGGGGCAATTGCCAAGCCAATATGTTATTAGTCTCTCTAATATGTTGCTACAATGTGTTCTAGGCCGAAATTATGCTTATATAGTTACAAGGAAACCCTAAATCTAATTTAAGAAGAGTTCTAATCAAACAAGGAAACAAAACAAGCCCAGAATCTCGGCCATGCTTGAGGCGCCCGCCTCAAGCCCTCCATGCGCCCGCCTCGTGAAGGAAGGAACTCGGCCACAGCCTCGGCACTTGAGGCGCCCGCCTCGGCCAGATGAGGCGCCCGCCTGGCGCTGCTCCAGGCCCTTCTCCGTTTTTGAATCCTTCTTGACCTCAACAAACCCCTCCGACTTAGTCCCCTTTTTCCTTGTAGTTTAGGACTCCTAAACCAACAATCTCCCACCGGAGACTAAACTAACAAACATAGAATCACCCATCAACTCCCACCACGGAGTAAAGACCTTCGAACACATTTTCCCCATTCCATATTGGCTTGACACTACCACACCTCTCCTCAAGTACTAAGGCGAGTTGAAACCAAGCGACGTTTCAACCTCCCCGTGTTAGATCGTTCTTGCCTCCCCAAATCAGCTTCTACCTTGATTTCTCCCCGCAAGTCTAACTTCGCCTTCTCCCTCCAGACCCACCTTCCTCGCAATGCCTCCCCGTGAAACTTGGACACACCTTGTTCCTTGCATCGACTGTTCTTGGTCTGAAACCGCTCTCTGTTAGGGCCCTTGGACTTCCACACCACGTTGATCAACTTTGAGTCCTCCCCAACATACCGTTTCTTGATGTCTCCCCCTTTTACACCAACAGGCCGGTTCTTAAGCCTCTTGCTCCCACCGGAACGAATGTCGACATTGTAGGTAGAATACAACATCTTCCCCTTAACCCCATGAGCCAACACCTTAGCCCCTTTTGTGACTTCCCAAGACCCACCAATGAACGAAACACCGTATCCTTCACTGTCAAGTTGTCCCACAGAAATCACTCTCCTCCTCAAATCCGGAACATGCATCACGTCGTGTAGTTGTAAAACAGCCCCATTAGGTGTCTTCATCATTACATCCCCCTTACCTTTGATCTTCAATGGTTGACCATCACCAAGATAGAGAACCCCAAAATCTCCGGTTTTGTAACGCCTCATTGATTCCGCATCCCCACTAGCATGACAAGAAGCTCCAGAATCCAACACCCAATCTTCACCCGACTGCTCCTCCCCTAGGATTAATACATCACCACCATCATCCACCACGTTAGCACCACCACTTTTTCCCGGACAATCATAACTGATGTGCCCCAATTCACCACAATTGTAGCACTTGACCTTTTTCCCCTTAGGTCCACCCCTTTTTCTCTCCACCCTAAGTGCAGCCCCATCTACGGACGATTCTCCCCTTTTCTCCTTCCTTCGCAACTCCTCTTGCAGGATGAGATCTCTAACCTCCGTATACACCAATGCCGTTTTCGACGTACTAATCGTTGTGACAGTAACCTCCCAACTATCAGGCAATGATTTTAGAAGAAAACAAGCTAGCACTTCATCGGAGAAAGTAATATCAACACTTTTCAATTGGTCCACCATACCTTTGAAATTGCCGATATGACTTGCCGCTGTCTGCCCCTCTGACATCTTCGCATTCGCAAACCTCTTTATCAAATGCACCTTATTGATATTCGACGGCTTCTCATACATGTCCGACAGCGTTTGTAGCAACTCCACCGTTGTCTTGGCCTCCATAGCGTTCCGTGCAACGTCGTCGGTTAGGGCACTCCTTACCGCTCCTAACGCCTTCCGATCCAACACCTCCCAATCCCCTTGTGACATGTCTTCGGGCTTCTCCTTCAAGGGCTTATGAAGATCCTTACAATAAAGGTAGTCTTCAATCCTTGTCTTCCAAAACGTGAAATTCACACCGCTGAATTTCTCGATATGGTTCTTCATCTTGACTGCTTCACCAAAATCCCCAAGAACGCGATTCAAAATTAATCAACTAATGAAAGAATTTTGAATCCACCAAACCAAGGCTCTGATACCAGTTGTTGTGAAATTGGTGCTCTCCGTTTGCAATCAACACAAAGAAATTAACACACCCACACGTACAAGAAAGAAACAATCACACACAAGAACACAAGAGTTGTTTACCCGGTTCATTCACCAACTCGTGAACTACGTCCGGGGGCAATTGCCAAGCCAATATGTTATTAGTCTCTCTAATATGTTGCTACAATGTGTTCTAGGCCGAAATTATGCTTATATAGTTACAAGGAAACCCTAAATCTAATTTAAGAAGAGTTCTAATCAAACAAGGAAACAAAACAAGCCCAGAATCTCGGCCATGCTTGAGGCGCCCGCCTCAAGCCCTCCATGCGCCCGCCTCGTGAAGGAAGGAACTCGGCCACAGCCTCGGCACTTGAGGCGCCCGCCTCGGCCAGATGAGGCGCCCGCCTGGCGCTGCTCCAGGCCCTTCTCCGTTTTTGAATCCTTCTTGACCTCAACAAACCCCTCCGACTTAGTCCCCTTTTTCCTTGTAGTTTAGGACTCCTAAACCAACAAGTTTATATAGTGAGCTATAGGATAGGGAGTACCTGAGGAACTGATTGAAGACGGAGAGGCGGGAGATGGACTAGAAGATGTAGTAAGGGCCACAAAATCGCGAAGACGAACAGAAGGCAATTTCTGTCTCATACCCCTCCCTAAAAGATCGGATCCAGAGTCATCAGAAGAGACCGACGTTGATGCAGAGGGAGCAGTGGGAGCCGGAGGAGCCGGATCAATGGGAGCCGGATCAACCTCTTCCTGTACATCGGATAGAGGAGCGGGCTCGGCTGCAGTCTGAACAACAGAAGGAGCAGCGGAGTCTTCTTCAATAGGAAAATCAATGTGACCAAAAGCTTCTTCCTCAGCAAGAACATCAACAGAATCCTGGATATGAGGAACAGTAGTAGAATCGCTGTATGGAAACACAGTCTCAAAGAACTTGACATCACGAGAGACGAAAAATTTCTTGGTCTCAAGATCAAACAGCTTCCACCCCTTTTTACCAAGAGGATACCCCACGAAGATGCATTTACGACTGCGACTAGCAAATTTGTCACCCCTAGCCTGCTGATTATGAGCATAACACATCGAACCAAAAACTCGAAGAGAATCATAAAAGGGGTTTTTGCCAAACAAGATATCGTAGGGAGTTTTGTTATCCAACAATGGGGAAGGGGTTCGATTAATCAAATGAGCAGCGGTAAGGACCGCTTCGCCCCAAAAGTAAATGGGAAGGTGAGCCTGAAACCTCAAGGCTCTAGCTATGTTCAAAATATGACGGTGTTTACGTTCGACACGCCCATTTTGTTGAGGGGTGCCAACACATGATGTTTGAAAAAGAATGCCGGTGGAAAGAAAATAATCAAACAGGGAGTTAAACTCAGTGCCATTATTAGATTGAACAATTTTGATTTTTTGAGAAAACTGTCGATCCACCATTGCAACAAAGGCCATAAACATGCGAAAAACTTCCGTTTTATCAACTAGTAAATAAATCCAAACAGCACGTGAATAATCATCTACCAAAGTCAAAAAATAACGGGCACCACAAGAGGAAACATGGGTGTAAGGACCCCACAAGTCACAGTGAACTTTCTCAAAAACTCTAGTAGATTTATACTCACTAATAGGAAAGCTATCTCTAGAATGTTTAGCACGAAAACAAACGTCGCAAGGTTGATGAAGACTACCCGACAAATGAGAGACCGGAGGAAGAAGTTTTACTACTTTTTCAGAAGGATGCCCCATACGATTATGCCACAACTCGAGCAAAGCAGAAGCATTGTTGACAGAAACGTGACAAGCAGAAGGTGCGCCTCCGAAGTAGTATAGTCCATCCCGCCTAACACCCGTTCCAATCAGGTTCCTCGACTGGTCCTGTATAGCACACATAGAAGTATTAAAATGGACAGTGCAATGAACATCATCAGATAATTGAGAAACAGAGAGAAGACTGCAGTTTAAATTTGGTATATAAAGAACATGATGAAGAACAAGGGTGTACGTCGGGCGACAGAACCCTCAATATGTGCAAACACAGAGGTGCCGTTAGGAAGCTTGACGGGGCAAGCTTGTATAGAGTATGAATCAAAGAGACAAGCAGCGTTTCCGGTCACATGATTGGATGCTCCCGTATCAATGATCCAAGAAGATGTCTCAGACGTACCATGAAGGCGATTATCCGGAATACGAGTGTTACCAACTAGGCCGGCCAAAGCATTCCATTGTTCTGCAGTAAACAAGGATGAAGAACCGGCTTGGGCGGATCCGGCAGCCATGCCGACTTGGGCGGCACCAACTTGGGCAACTGAGTTGGTCCGCGCAACTCCTCTCCCTCGACCTTGTTGAGGACGACCGCCACCACGAGCACTTGTTTTGCTACTGTCTCCCCACCATTCTGGATAACCGACAAGCTCAAAGCAAGAAGAGACATCATGGCCCTTTTTCTGACAGTGTGAACATGTAAGGTGGGATTTATCGGGCTTGTCACGACCACGAGGACCACCGGTTTTGAGGGAAAAGCCAACTGCATCCGGAGGTTCATCAAGAATTGGTTTAGCAAGTCGCACTCGTTCAGCCTGTGCTATCAATTGGTAAGCTCGATCAAGAGTGGGCAAGGGATCCTGAGACAAGAGGTTAGTACGAAGAGAGGCATAGTATTCAGAATTTAAACCCATAAGAAATTCATGAAGCTTGCCGGTCTCCCTTCGTGCCGCGTGCTTCTGTCCGGCTGTGCAGTTGTCGCAGCAAGAACAATCTATAAGCGGCTCGTAATTGTGCAAAGATTCCCATAATCCAGTCAACTTACCGAAATACACAGCAACAGGCATGGTCTTGGTCTGCTCACATCGTGCTATTGACATCTTCAGTTGTTGAATGCGAGGTCCATCCACCAACGCATATCGAGATTTGAGAGAATCCCACAAATGCCTAGCATCCCTATACTTGGGCAGCGTGCTCTTAACCTCGGGATCAATAGTGTTCATGAGCCATGATACCAACATAGCATGAATAGTATTCCAATCTAACTCGGTGCAAGGAGAAACGGCGGATGGAATAGATCCATCCAAGAAGCCGAATTTGCGTCTAGCCTCAAGAGCGGTCTGTATATCGCCAGCCCAATCATCATAGTTATCACCACGGAAGCGAGTAGGAGTTATGAAATCACCAGGTCGATCTTGGGGACCTAGGTAGAAAGGAGAGTTGTATTCAATCTTCAAAATCGGAGGAGGTCTTCCATCACCACCACCGGCCGGTGGTGCTTGTTCCGCCATCTATCAAAAGCTTGTGTATGCTAGCTCTGATACCATGTAGAAATTTAAATTGGGATAATAATTTCTCTTGTTATTCTTCTCACATGGAGGAAGGATTTATATGAGATTACAAAAGAGTAGTAGTAAAAAGGAAACTCTAAGCAAATAAGAAACCCAAAGGAAAAAGGAAACATCAAAGAAGGAAACACAATCCTAGCTGCGTTACAAGAATACACACAAAAAATAAAAAATAACCTTCCTTGTAACGTTTGCAATTGTACTTTTTGATTATGACAAAACGATTATATGTTCCGGAGATAAGACGCACAAATCAATAGGACCTGCATAATACAAATAGGCCCTTAAGTTAAGGAAAGAAGTTAAGAAAGCTAAGTAAACTGTTTTAGAATAGTCAATGCTCCAAGACAAGAGAAAGGACACAATGCAAAGTTTAAAGAATAGAAGAACATGAAATAACCAGTGCCTCAAGTACACGTTCTCTACAAAAGATAAACTTAATATGTATAAAGATTAATGAGAAGTCTGTATTGTTGTGAATATGGCCCTCCACTACCAAGCAAACCTACAAGAACGATTAGAGCACACAAAACCAAGCACAAGAAATAAATCACAAAGAAGAACACAAGAAATTGTTAACCCAGTTCACCAATATGTTTGGCTACGTCTGGGGGCACTACCAAGCCAGGATCTTGCACTATAATATGTAGAATTTTGTTACAATGAGTTTTGGGGCGGAACTTTACTTATATATGACCTAGGAAAACAAACCAAACCCTAGATGGACAAGGGAACTAGAAAATCAGACGTAAAATCCGGACTGCTGAAACGGGCTAAGCGCGGCCGCTCTCCATGCCTGCGCGGTCGCGCTAACATCCAGAGACTTCAATGCCTTTGTCCGAGCCTCCAGCGCGGTCGCCCTCGTGCCTCAGCGCGGTCGCCCTCGAATGATTTCCTCCGAGCCATAGTTACTGTCCAAGAGCGCGGTCGCGCACATCACCTGCGCGGCCGCTCTTGACTCCAGCAACTCCAGACGAATTTCTCCCCTTTTTCTCCGAAGTCTAGCCTGGTTGGTCCTCTATCCCAACAATCTCCCACCTAGAGATCAACCGCATATACAAGCCCCGTATCCGTTCTTCAACTCATCCTTAGTGTCCTCCTAGTGCTCACCTCGATCATGGTAGTGCCATCCTCCTCTCCTATTCTCCAAGCCCAATTGAAGCTTTGCACAACTTCAATTTCTCAAGGTTCACAACCTTTGTCAACATGTCAGCCGGGTTCTCCGATCCCAATATCTTCTCTAGCCTCAAAATCTTCTCCTCCAAGAGATGCCTGATGTAGTGAAACCTCAGTTCAATATGCTTCGTTCTAGAATGAAACGCCGGATTTCTAGCCAAGTGAATTGCACTCAGACTGTAGCTGTAGAGAACGTTACCACTTCGCGTCTTCCCAAGTTCACCCAAGAAGTTCTGCAACCATACCATCTCTTTACTCGCCTCTGTCACTGCCACATATTCTGCTTCTGCAGTCGACTGAGCCACGATCTTCTGCAATTTAGAAGCCCAGGAGATTTTCGTACCACCCAATGTGAACACATAACCCGTAGTACTTCTCCTCTTATCAAGATCACTTGATGCCAAGTCTGCATCAACATAACCCGCTAACACAACTTCCTTGCTTGAGAAACATAGAGCCTTACCAGCAGTACCCTTCAAGTAACGCAGGATCCATTTAACCGCTTCCCAATGTTGCTTTCCTGGATTGCCTATAAACCGGCTGACTACTCCCACCGCATGTGCAATGTCCGGCCTTGTACACACCATTGCATACATCAGACTTCCCACAGCCGAAGCATATGGAGTCCTCTCCATCTTGTCACGCTCCTCCTTGCCCATAGGCGAGTCTTTCTCGGATAGCTTGAAGTGCAAACCCAATGGTGTCCCTGTTGGCTTCGCCTCTTCCATACAAAATCTTGCCAAAACTTTCTCAAAGTATTCTGCTTGTGAAAGAACCAACTTACCCGACTCCCTATCCCGGTCAATCCGCATGCCCAAGATTTTTTTGGCCTCTCCCAAATCCTTCATCTCGAACCGTTCTGACAACTGAGCCTTCAATCTGTTTATCTCTCTACTGTTAGAGCCCGCTATTAGCATGTCATCCACATATAACAGCAAGATTATGTACCCATTGTCCGTGTTCTTGAAGTAGCAACAATGATCCGCCTCGCATCTGATAAAATCAATGTCATACATGAACCCATCAAACTTTCTGTACCACTGCTTAGGAGCTTGTTTAAGGCCATACAAGCTCTTAGTCAATCTGCAAACTAGCTCCTCGCTACCCTTAGACAAGTAACCCTCTGGCTGCACCATGTAAATTTCTTCCTCCAAGTCCCCATGAAGGAAGGCTGTCTTCACATCCATCTGTTCAAGCAACAAGTTGTCTGCCACTACTATCCCCAGAACCATTCTGATAGTGGTCTTCTTCACAACCGGAGTGAATACCTCGGTGTAGTCAATACCATACTTTTGCTGAAACCCTTTTACAACCAATCTTGCCTTGTAACGCTTAGCTGTGATCACGCTTCCTCCTTGATCCTGTAAACCCACTTGTTATGCAATGCCTTCTTCCCCTTAGGCAGTTTAGTCAACTCCCAAGTTTTATTGGCCTTTAATGAGTCCATCTCATCATCCATCGTAGCTTTCCACTTATTACAAAGTGCACTACGAACAGCCTCCGCATAACATTTCGGTTCCCCATTATCTGTCAACAGCAAATAATAATTGGAAGGAGTATACCTGTCAGGCGATCCACGCAATCTGCTGGATCTACGCAGCGAAATATCCGGTTCTGGAGTATGTGGTTCATCTTCAGTGACCTCCTGACCATGGTCAACATGAACTGTTTTACTCCCACCCGAGTCTGGAATATCCACCTCTACAACCTCCGGTTCCGAACTAGTGTCATCAGATGCCCCCATTCTGTCCTTGTACAATACCTGTTCATTGAATACCACATCTCGACTACGAATAATTTTATGGTTTTGGTCATCCCAAAACCTATACCCGAAGTCATCCCCGCCATACCCAATAAACGTACACTTAACAGATTTTGCATCTAATTTAGTTCTCTCAGCAGAATCAACATGAACATAAGAAACGCAGCCAAATATGCGAAGAAAGGACAGATTTACCTGCTTGCCACTCCATGCTTCCTCTGGAATTCCATTTCCCAATGGTACCAATGGTCCCCGATTGATCAAGAAAGCCGCCGTGTCAACTGCATATGCCCAAAACGTCTTCGAAAGTCCACACTTCAATCTCATACTTCTAGCCCGCTCGTTCAATGTTCTGTTCATCCTCTCTGCTACCCCGTTGAGTTGTGGTGTACGCTTTGGAGTCTTCTCCATACGAATACCATTCGCAGCACAATATTCCCTAAACTCACCAAGCTCATACTCCCCACCATTATCTGATCTCAAGCACTTAAGCTTAAGTCCTGTCTGATTCTCCACCAAGGCCCTCCACTTCTTGAACACCTCGAAAGCTTCATCTTTCCCCTTCAAGAAATAAACCCAGACCTTCCTTGTAGAATCATCAATAAAAGTCATGTAATATGACGCACCACCAAGAGAAGTTACCGGAGATGGTCCCCACAAATCAGTGTGAACAAGTTCTAACTTTGCTTCCCTCAAGCCCCTACCTGTCCTCTAGAAATTATTTCTCCCCTGTTTGCCAAACATACAATCTTCGCAGATCCCCACGTTGACTGTCTTCAAACCCGATAGTAGTCCCTTTGAACAAAGTACCTTCATCCCCGTCTCACTCATGTGACCCAATCGACAGTGCCACAAGTCCGTATCACCCTTGGCTGCCGCCACCTGTGAATGTGTGCCCAAATTTTTGTGTTTGTTGGATTCACGCTAGTTTGAAGACATCCGGTTTAATTTGAAAAACGGAGTCGCCACGCCATTTTGATTACCTCAAAACTTTGAAAAAAAGGTTTTTTTATGGGTTCGGAGGTTAAGTTACCCCTTGGGAAGAACGGATCGTCGTTCACCCAAGGTGCCTTGCCGGAGCAAGTCTCCCAAGATTTCATTAATCGTGCTTGCTTGCGTGCTTTCTTGTGTGCATGTGTTTGAAAATAAGGAGGGAATGTCCCAAGTCGTCTTCCGGACGTACAAACCATTTGTTGGTTGTCGCTTGGGATTTCTTGGATTTTATGTATTCGGGATTATGATCCCGCCCTCATCTTGGACTTGTGATCATCGCATTTTAACCTCGGGACTTGCGTGATCGAGAGAATGACTCTCTTTGTAGTCAAATATGAGGTTCTTTAGAAAAGGAGGGTCCTTAGCCCATCAATCCTACACTTTAAGATGGTCGAGCTCGTATAGATGCTTCATACTCATCTTAAGTGATAATCGGAGATATAGGGTTCGAAGGTGTCCCTTTCTAAAGATATTATGGAACCTTTATGGAAGGAACGATGTAAAGATAGGATCTTTTACACCGGTCCGTTCCTAGGTTGCTAATGGGGAATGGGGAATGTATGTAAAAATGACACTTTAATGAAAAGATTACATTTTTGGGTTTGCAAATGATGCACTTGATTCAAAGAAATGATCTTTATTGCAAATGATGCATAAAGATATGATTTTTATGCAAATGATGCATTTTTATGAAGAACTTGGCATTCATTATGCAAATGATGCATAAGGATTGCATTTTGAAAAGCATATGATGCTATTTTATGGTAAAGACATGATCTTTAAAGCAAATGATGCTTGAAAAAGGGATTTTGAATGCAAAGGATGCATTTTGATTGAAAAGATTTGATTTTTATATGCAAAGGACGCATAAAAATGACATTTTTATTGGAAAATGGGGGTTTTAGGTGCAAAGGATGCACCTTTAGGGGGAAAGACTACATTTTTATGACAAATGATGTCTAATGCATGCAAAAGGGGAAGGGGGAATATAAAGATGTGATTTTTAATCTACCAAGTCCCAAGCAATATAAAGGCAATGCAATGAGCAATTTATAAAGCAATTAGGATACGAGGTTAGGGTGTGCGAGGTTACCAATGGCTTCCTTCTTCTTTGGATGGAGCTAGGAGGAGAGGTTGATCTTGGATCTTCAAGGAGGAGGGAGGTAGCTTCTTGGCCTTCTTCTTCACCTTCTTGGATCTTCAACAGCTCTTGGGAGTATTCTTCACGTATTATGTGTGGTGTTGTTGAAAATTGTGTGTTTTAATTGTCTAAATTGTGTATTAATTATGTGTATGAAATGGGTAGAGGAGGGCTCTATTTATAGGCAGTCTGGATAAGGCTAATGAAGTCGTGCTGCCAGGGACCGCGAGCTAATGCAGCCGTGCGGCATTATCCATTGTGACTCAGCATTTCTAGAACCATGCAAGGTGGCAAATTCTAGAAGGTTCTTCCTAATTAAAAAAATGTGTTTCTTAATTAGGAAGGCTCCTCTTCAGCCTTTAATTAATTTGGGACTGTTCCGGAATATTTCCGAAACACTAGGAAGGTCCGGGGAATTACCGGAAAACTTACCGAAATTGCCGGGAAATTTAATCGGAAGGCATGAGCCAGATTTGGGTACTTACAGAAGCCCCTCGGCAATGTCACTTGCAAGGCGAGTGGGGTTGTCGATAGAAAAGGATCCGATCTGGCGAATGCCGAGACGGATTGGGAGACCGAGGTGGTCGAGTGGATGAACCTCTTATGAAAGGCTACCTACGTATCCCGAGTGGGAATCAAGCCAGGCCGTAGTTCGGAATAGATCCGCTGAGGAATGAAGAAGAGAAAACTGGTCTCTTGCTGGGGAAATAGAAGAGAAAATGACCTAGGAGGTCAGGCAATTGATCCTACTGGGGATATGCTAGAAGTGACCGAGGTGGTCGGATAACAAAGTCTCTTATGAGAGACTACTTCATCACTGAGGAGTGACGGAGGAACAGGGTGACCAAAGTGGTCGGATGGCTGGACCTTTTATAAAAGGCTACCTACGTATCCCGGAGGAATCAAGCCTTGATCGTAGTTCAAGCATCACTAGATAGTTAGGAACGATGTCTAGGATCCTTGAAGGTTTTGACAATTAATGGAGGTTGTCACCTGAGGAAACTAGAGCTTACGTCACTATCGAGGAGATAGAGGTAGCTAAAGCTGGATGACGTTATTTCTTTATGACGGAAATAACGAAGACTAAAGCTTACGACGCTATCTCTTTTTGACAGAGCTAGAGGTAGCTAAAGCTAGAGGAACTTAAGTATACTTCACTATTCGTTATAGAGGTATCTTAAGTTAAGAAGAACTCGAGCATACGTCACTATCGAGAAGATAGAGGTAGCTAAAGCTGGATGACGTTATTTCTTTATGACGGAAATAACGAAAACTAAAGCTTACGGCGCTATCTCTTTTTGACAGAGATAGAGGTAGCTAAAGCTAGAAAAACTTAAGTATACTTCACTATTCGTGATAGAGGTATCTTAAGTTAAGAAGAACTCGAGCATACGTCACTATCGAGAAGATAGAGGTAGCTTAATTTTAGAGGAACTTGAGCATACGTCGCTATCCGGGATAGAGGTAGCTTAAGCTAAGAGGAACTCGAGCATACGTCACTATTCGGGATAGAGGTAGCTTAAGTTAAGAGAACTTAGCATACGTCGCTATCCGGGATAGAGGTAAGCTCAGTTTAGAGTTTTGACAATTCGGAGGTTGTCACCTAGCATTATCCCGTTATAACGGAATTAACGGAGGCGACTGGGAAGAAAGCTTAATTGCTTAGGAGATAAGGGATATCTTCTGAAAAGGATGTTATCTCAGTTAAAAGATAACGGAAATCGCATGCCCAAGTGGAAGGTCCAGGGGCAGGATTGTAATTTTCTGCTCAGAGCGAATGAGGCCGCCCGGCATGAGATGGAGAAAAAGAAGCCGTACGGCTAGAGACCTGTGTTTTCCAGATTATTTAAAATCAGATTTGAACGGGCCATTGGCATTGTGTTGCCGCCCAAGAACGCAGAGAGAGAGAGAGGAAGAAGAGAAATTTCGAATTTCTTCAAATCCCTTTGCTTCCTTTTGATTTGAGATGGATCCGGAGGGCAATCCTATACCAAGGCAAGCAAGAAGAAATATCTCCGCGGCTGCGAGAAGGAGGAGAAAGGAGCTCGTGCGAACGAAAAGAAAGTATGACTTTCTTACGCCTCCGTCGGAGCTTTACCCGGGGAGAAGAGAGCACAAATCGACGAACCCGCATCCGGTTGGGGTAAGCATTCTTATTTGGCTCAATTCCGTCGATTTTGATTGAATTTTCACTGATTTAGGGCTTGACCCGAATTTAGGAATTTTCTAGGATTTTCCTAGGATTTTTGAATGATTTTGAGATATTGGTGAATAACCTATGAGGCTAAGAACATGCAATGTGCAATTTGTTTGACAAAAATAATGGGAATGACCCACTTTTTTCTCGCAAATAAAGTAAAAATGAAAAAATTGTCTAAAGTGAGACGGAGTTCTTGCATGTGCTAGAACTAGGTCAAAATTTTGAGAAAACATGATTTTGGAAGATGAAAAGGATTCATGCATGCCATTTTTGAAAGAATAATGCTTATGTGTAAAGAATTGTGAAAATTGTGATTTTGTGCTTTAGGAAAGCAATGAGACTTGACATGACGCGTTTCAAGTGATGAAAGACGCTTTTTTGATGCAAATGATGCTAGAAAAACTTTTTGAATGCTTTTCTTTTGAAAACATGTGCACTTTTTTGAATATATGCATGCTTTTGAAAACGATGAATGAAGGACTGACACATTTCTTTTGTTGTGCTTGTCTACAGGAGAACAAGTCTAGAGGACCATCAGAGATTGCAGTCAAGCTTTGGCAGAGGATGCCGGATTTCGAGAAGAATGGGGTGAACCCCAAGGATTTGGTGAGGGCTACCGGCCTGGATTCGTTCGTCGAGGCTATCGGTAGGGGTGTCCATATCACCTCTAAGAGCAAGGGCTTGATCCAGGCCCTTTCTGAGTTCTGGTGGGATAGAACCCATAGCTTCCATCTGAGCTGGGGAGAGCTGACAGTGACTCCTGCCGATTTCACAGCTATTACTGGCCTACAGTTCACTGGGAGGCCCGTGACTTGGAGAGACCACATTACAGCTGAGGAATTTCAGAATTTGGTTGGGTTTGAGTTGATTCCCAAGGGGCTGGGTATGGAGACGCGGAACGTCGAGGTGGCAGTCCAGAACTGCATGCAGAACTTTGCTGCTAATGATGTGACTGCCCAGCAGCTGGCTAGAGCTTTCGTGTGGTTGATGCTGTCAGTCACTATTTTTGCTAATTCTGGGAAACTAGCTATGACTTGCCTCCTCGACTCTCTGGAGGATGTGGATGGGATTGGGACGGTCTCTTGGGGAGAGGCCGGATTAGCGGAGTTGTATTTCTCCTTGGACATGTACAGCCGGAACAAGGCTGCTTCGATGGACTGCTTCTCATTTTCCCTTGAGGTAGTCTCTCTTTCTTTTCTCTTTTCTCTTTTCTGTCTTGAGACTTTTATGAGAGAGAGAATGACCTTTTTGATGTTTTGAACATGCAGGCCTGGTTTTGCGAGGTGATCGGGTTCTTCCCTTGGAACCAGCAGAGTGATATCGCCATCTTCCCTGCTATGGTTCGCTGGAGGGGGGATGCGAGGGATAAATTCATGGGAAAGACCCGGATCACTTTCGACTACAAAATGGTGAGGCCGGTCATCAACAGGGATGGGCACGACGGAGTGGACTTCTACCCTTGGGGCAGGTATCCGGAGATTTTGCTGGGAGAGGCCATCGAGGCGACTAGGCAGAGGAGATGGCTTACTGGGCTGACATGTGATGTCATATATTTGGGGGACCGTTTCTCGAGGCAGCATGGCCATGTCCCTCCATTGGACGCCATTACTCCCCACGATCCTCCAGCACGGATGCTGCAGCCCAGGGATTGGCCAGAGGATGAGATTGCTAGGTACCAGGCAGGCGTGGCCGCTGAGGAGTACTTCGACATGGGTACCCCCTACGCTGTGTTTGTGGAGCAGCGCCTGAGGATGCCACAGAAGCTAGTGAAGCTGGCGGTCACTCAGGGATATGGGGAGGATGAGCCTACTGACCCGCCGATCCCTCCTGCGCATCTGTCCTATGTGGTCCATGGAGTACCGAGGAGATTGAGGATACCTGTCCCCGACGCTAGGGAGCCCCAGTACACCTTGCCGCCTGACAGCACTGTAAGTATACTTTTAGGGTCTTTCCCTTTTCAGCTTTCTTTGCTTTTTTGCAAATTTGAGATTTTCTGAGATTTTTCTGAGATTTTTCTCTTCTTTTCTCAGGTTCCAGCTCGCACTTATGATAGGCTGGTCAGGCAGAATAGGGGCTGGAAGGACATGTGCCGGTCCCTTCTGAGGAAGCTGGCCTGTGCTTCAAAGGCAGCAGCGGATGCACAGGAGCCCGGGCGCAAGAGACGACATGTCGGGGGCACAGCGTCTACCTCATCGGCCTCGGAGTACTCTTCCAGTGCCATGCCTCGGGGGCGGGGACCCAACGCTGACATTCTGGAGCAGCTGGCTGAGTACGGGCACGATAATGTCCATTTGTCTGACGTGAGCGACCAGGAGGACTTGATGAGGGAGGCTAGCATTTACGAGCTGAGCAGCGATGAGGAGGAGGAAGAATCGGAGGCCTAGGAGGTCTCTAGAATAGATTTGGAACAAAAACAAACAATGGACAAGATTTATGCACACTTTGTTTATTTTTTGCTTTATTCTGGCGCCGATGGGGCGAAGACATTGTATTTATGCTTTATTTACTTTTCTAATTCATGCTTTTTTAATTTGCATATTATCTGAGCCTTGGGGCAATTTTTTGCTTGGAATCGGGGCTGAAACTGGGCCAAAATGACTTATGATGGTGTATAAATGTTTGAATGGCTTCTGGATATGTTTTTGTACAGGTTTTGGTTGAAAAAGTGGGGTGAAAACTCCCTTGGGCAGCAACTTGGTTGCTGCAGAATTTTTTTCTGCAGATGGCTAATGTAGCCGTGCGGTTCGGTCTCTGGGGCAAATGAGGCCGTGCGGCTCAGTCTGTACGACTGGTTATTTTCTGAATAAAAGCAAGGCTTGGCCATTTCATTTCATTTTCAACTTAGACTTGTCCCAATTGTTCCCAGAGCACATTTTGGACCTAAAAGCACCACCTTTGATCATTTTGCGATGGAGAAGCCCGTCAGATTGCAAAGGGGGAAGCGAAACCGTTTCAGTCCGATCTTCAATCTTGGGTGAGACACAACTTCCAATCTCATAGGGGCCTGCTTGATTCTTCCTTCAAGATCAAGTCTTTATGGCATTTGAGGGATCTCCCGCCCGATTGGGACCTTTTGAGAGCCGCAGCAAAGTTCTGGGACGTCCGGAGACATGTTTACTGCTTTTCTTATAACGAGATTGTCCCGACGCATGAAGACTTCCGAGCCTTGATTGGGAGTCCCGAAATTGAGGCTATATCTATTCCGCTAATCGGAGACGTGCCGGTGGCGGTAAAGCTTGCATCTTTTCTGCAGATTCCTTTGGGGGAGGCTGAGAGGATGATGGTAGCTCCGGACAGGATTAACCTTTCTGATATCCCGGGCAGGTTTGGGTCTCCAGATATGGCTATGACCACGGTGGCTATGGACGCATTTATCCTTTGCGTATTCTCTGCTTTGTTCACCGCTGAGTCCGTGGGGATCTGTCATGGTGGTCTCTTGGACATGGTTAGAGACTGCAAGGCTGGGAAGGATATTGTCCCGCTGGTTTTGGGAGAGACACTTCATGGGATTGACAGGATGGCTCGGGGAGACCATTTCATGAGATCCGGGAGTCCGGCTGTGCTGACCTTATGGCTGCAGGAGAGGCTCGGGGCTTTGCCGACTCAGTGCCCTTGGGTGATTTCTCGGAGAGGTGCACCGAGGCAACAGGACCAGAGTAGCTGGGAGCTGACGATGGCTAGGCTATCCACTTCGGACATCCGTTGGTGGATACCTCATTGGAGGTTGCAGACCAGGAGGATATTTCAGGAGTCCTATGCTGTGAGGGTTCCAAGATTCTGCTGGTCATCCTTCTACATACCCTGCTTAGTATCCAGGCAGTTTGGGGCTTTACAGAAGCCATTGAGTGATTGGGAGGACATCCGGACCATGGAGGTGGTGTCATTGGATATGAGGGATCCAGCCAGCTTCTCTTTCTTCTCGAGGGCTTGGACATATGCTGCTTTCCCACCCAGGGCTATCTTCAGGAGCAGGAAGAGCACCATCTTGACCACTGTCTACTTGGACTGGTACGAGAGGGAGATGGGAGCGACTCAGGTCATCTTGGAGGAGAGACGTCGAGCTTTATTGGGCTGGTGTGACTGAGGGGCAGGACTCTGAGGAGGGGTGAGGCTGCAGGGCGAGTCGCCAGTAACCAGTCAGGTGACTTGGTCAGAGACGTGGAGGCTCGGTCAAGAGGTTGTCCGAGGTCGCTCCTTTAACTGAGGCTCAGAGGGAAGAGGTGCGAACTCGTGCTCGGGTAGAGAGGGCACTTATTGAAACGGGTTTGGTAGAGGCTCCAGTGAGGATACCGGAGGTCGGGATGAGGGATACCGACATCATAGATAAAAAGAGGAAGAAGACTCGACGGGGTCGAGGAAAAGGGAAAAAGACCAAAGAAGACTCAGCGAATGACGACTGACAGATCTTTTCTTAGGATCCTCTTATTGCCATTTTGCGAACATATTAGTTTATTTAGGCATTTTATTGTATTTTAGATCTTTGTAGCAGGTTAGCAGAGTCAAGAGGTAGACCGTGCTTGAACTCATCAAGAAGTTTTTTAACTTGTAATGAACAAGAAATATTATCTTAGAAATTAATCAAGACACATTTCATGGAAATTCAAATGTCTTATTGATTGGGACCCGTTTTATGAAAACTGAAATACCCTTTATTATTTAGGACGCACTTCATGGAAGCTTGATTGTCCTTTTTATTGTTTAGACCGAACCATATATGGCTGCCTACGTTCCCCTTTTACAAGAAAGACTAAGGGGCTCAGGTCTTCGTAGTTCATTCTGGTGAACTAATTTTTTTTATGTGCAGCCCTGTTTTTTGCCTAGACCGCCCTTTTTGGGGTTTTCAGCCTAGCTGGGCATTACTCTTTTTGCACTAAGATTTTTTATGTGCAACCCTGTCTTTTGCCTAGACCGCCCTTTTTGGGGTTTTCAGCCTAGCTGGGTATTACTCTTTTTGCACTTTTTTTTTTATTATTTATTTTTTTTTCTTTTAGACATAGTATCTTTTGAGCTTATCACCGTTGACTGGGTGGACAAAGGGATTGCCGTCCAGGTCTGCAAGCTTCATGGCTCCTCCCGATAGTATCTTCTGCACCACATAAGGGCCGATCCAAACGGGTTCCCATTTTCCCAGGGGGTTGTCTCTGGTAGGGGGCTTCACTTTCAAAACTAAGTCACCCTCTTTGATGTCTCTGGCCTTGACCTTTTTATCAAACGCTCTGGCCATCCGCCTCTGGTAGGCTCGGGTGTGTTCCATGGCTTTTAGCCTTCTCTCGTCAAGCAGGGCTAACTCATCATGCCGGCTGCGCAACCATTCTACTTCATTGACACTGTTTTCCAGGAGGACCCTTAATGACGGGATTTCCAACTCCACTGGTAACACTGCTTCCATCCCGTAGGTTAAGGCAAAAGGAGTTTCTCCTGTAGCTGTTCTGACAGACGTTCTGTAGCCCCAGAGTGCCAGGTGCAGCTTTTCGGGCCAATCACGACCACGGGTGGCCATCTTCCGGATGATCCGTTCGAGCGTCTTATTAGCAGCTTCCACGGCTCCATTAGTCTGAGGTCTGTACGGAGACGACTTGTGGCGAGTGATTCTGAATTCTGACAGCAACCTATCGCAGTCCCCTTCAAAGTGCGACCCATTATCGGAAATGATCTCGTTGGGCACCCCATATCTGCACATTATGTTTTCTTTGATGAATTGGGCCACTTTTCTGGAAGTGAGGACCTTGTAAGACTTGGCCTCTACCCACTTGGTGAAGTAGTCGATGGCTACTAGCACAAATTCATGTCCATTGCTTCTGCCGGCTATTTTCCCTATCACGTCAATACCCCAAGTTGCAAACGGCCAAGGAGTCGTCATGCGTCATGAGGCGGGAGATGGTTGAGGTTGGCAAACCGCTGGCACTTGTCGCATGCTCGGACGTGCTGGACACAGTCTGTTTCCATGGAAATCCAGTTGTAACCCATTCTGAGGATCACTTGCATCAGGGCTCTGGCATTCATATGAGGACCGCAGGGACCATTGTGGACTTCAGTCATCAATTCTTTGGCCTTTTCTTGAGTGACGCACAAGAGGAGTGGTCCTTGGTATCGCTTCTTGTATAGGTTGCCTCCTAGAATGACATAATGGGAGGCCAACCTTTTCAGGGCTTGCAAGCTCTTGGCTCTGACACCTTCTTTTGGTCTACCTTCTTTGTCTCTGAAAGCTGACTCTCCATCTTTGAGGAACTGGTAAATTTGATTGTACCAGGGTTCCTTTATAGGCTCGGGTCCCAGGTCTACTTCACAACAGAAGGCTGGGGCTTCTCTTCTACCCACTCGAAAGGGTTTTATGGCTTTTCCCTCGGGGATCTCTACCAATGAGGCTAGAGTAGCTAGGGCATCTGCGAATCTGTTCTTTTCCCTTGGCAAGTAGTGGAAGGTCACTTCTCTGAACTGTCCAGTCAACTCCTCCATATGGGCATGATACCGCTGCAGGTTAGGGTCCACAGTCTTCCACTTGTTGGAAACCTGGTTGATGATCAGGGCTGAGTCTCCGTAAACTTCTAGCTCCTTGACATTCCTTTCTAAGGCAGCTTCTAAACTTGCAATGCAGGCTTCATACTCGGCAACATTGTTCGTGGCAGGGAAGTTCAACTTGAGAGCTATGGGTGTATGCTCATCTTTCGGATCGACCAGTAGCATCCCGATACCGTTTCCTCTTTTGTTAGCGGCTCCGTCAAAGAACAATTGCCATCGGTTTTCAGGCTCGACTGCAAAGATCCCTTCATCTGGGAATTGGGGTTCAGGCCCTCTGTCTTCATTACTGGGGAAGTTCGCCAGGTGGTCTGACAACGCTTGACCCTTGATGGCCTTTCTGGTCACATAGTTGATGTCGTACTCTGCTAAGAAGAAGGACCACTTTGCTAGACGCATCGAGAGGGAAGGCTTATCAAAGATGTATTTGATGGGGTCCATTCTTGAGACCAAATTCACAGGGTGGGCTTGCATATAATGCTTCAACTTGCCGACTACCCAGACCAGTCCTGCACAGGTCTTTTCACATGCTGAGTAATTGAGCTCACTTCCCTGCAGCTTCCGGCTGACAAAGTAAATGGCATTTTCTATCCGAGAGTCTTTCTTCTCCTGGGCAAGCATAGCCCCAACTGCCGTATCAGTGACAGTGAGATAGAGCAGAAGAGGTTTCTGTCTATGTGGGGGCATAGTACCGGAGGATGTACCAAGTATGCCTTGATCTGGTCAAAAGCATCCTGGCATTCTTCGGTCCATTCTGTGTCTACGTTCTTCTTCATGAGCTTGAAGATGGGCTCGCACATAGTGGTCAACTGATTGACGAAACGGCTAATGTACTGCAGTTTTCCCATAAAGCTCTTGACTTCTGTCTGGGTCCGAGGTGGCCTCATATCCATAATGGCTTTGATCTTTTGGGGGTCAACTTCGATACCTCGCTCCGTGACCATATACCCAAGCACTTTTCCCCTTGTCACTCCGAAGGTGCATTTAGCAGGGTTTAGTCTCATGGAATGTTGTCTCAGCCTCTCAAAGAACTTCTGCAGGTCAACAAAGTGCTGCCCGTCCTCGCCTTTGGAGTGGATTATCATGTCGTCTACGTAGACCTCAATCTCCTTGTGGATCATGTCATGAAAAAGCGCGGTCGCTGCCCGTTGGTAAGTAGCCCCGGCGTTCTTAAGCCCAAATGGCATCATATGTATAACAGTAAGTTCCCCACGGCGTGGTGAAGGCTGTCTTTTCTTGGTCTTCCTCGGCCATCTTGATCTGGTTGTATCCTGCAAAGCCATCAACGAAGGATTTGACTTCGTAGTTGGCAGTGGAGTCCACCAGGATGTCTATGTTTGGCAAAGGGTAATCGTCCTTGGGGCTGGCCTTGTTCAGATCTCGGAAATCCACACAGCAATGCACCTTCCCATTGGCCTTGGTGACGGTCACAATATTGGATAACCATGTCGGATATTCGATGACTCTAATGAATCCTACCCGCAGTAGCTTCTCAATTTCTTCTTTGACCTGTAGAGACCATTTCGGCTTGATCTTCCTCAGTTTACATTTGCTGGCTTAGCATCTGGTGCTAGGGGATTCTGTGCTCTACTATCGGCTCTGTCTAGCCCCGGCATATCCACTGTATGACCATGCAAACACGTCGACGTATTCCCTGAGCAGATCAATCAGTCTGTCCCGTTCAACCCCCTGGAAGAAGTTTCCGATCTGTGTCTCTTTAGGTTCCTCGACAGTACCCAAGTTCACACTTGTCAAAACCTCCTCGGCAGCTTGGGCCCGGTTTTCCTCTTTTTCTGAAACCTGCTTAAAGATTTCTTTAATGTATTGTTCATTTAGTGTGTTTGCATCTTGTTCAAATGATTCATTATTAACTGTTGTTGAGTTTTGAGTTAATTTATCATTTGTTAAGTTGGCAATGAGAGGATACTCAGAAAGATATGTCATTTCATTCAAAATAAGGGGAAAGATGGCATCGATTACATTTTGATAGTCCTCAGGCGTGAGGCCTTCGGATGACTCAGAGGACTGGAATTCAAAGATTCCTGACTCGACTGAACAGACAACAGGGTGTTTGACACAACTGGGTTGAGAAGGACGAGGTACCAATCCAAGCTCCGCTATCATTTGCTGTCGGCTGGCTATCGGCCCTGAGAACGTCTCCCAATTCTTCAACGGCATTTCTGTCTTAGTTACCAAAGTGCGAGGATTAAAAGGATTTTCACCACCGTCTCCAATTACGGCAACTATCTCATCATCTGAGCTGAAGTCGATCAAATCTGGGATCTGTGCTTCTTCATCAAACAACTGTAGCAAGCCCCACTCACTGTCTTCACTATTGGCAGCTTCTATCTGGCTGATCTTCGGAAGCGCTAACTCGAAAGCCGAGAAGTCCATTACCCTGGATGCTGACTCTTTGACGCTGTCTGAGTTTCCTTTGAAGACATACTCGTTCTGAATGGTAGTGGTAGCCCCAGGAATGTCTGGCAAGTCAAGGAACATTCTTCGAACAGGATTGGCTGGCTTTCCCCTTACTTTCTCAAGATTCTCCAGAAGGGTTTTCTGCAAGGAGATCTGGTGATCACTTTTATCGTATTGTGTCTCGCCTTTTGTAAAATAATGGGTCAGGGATAAACTGTAGGGATGAAGCTGGGCCCCTTTAGCTTTTCTGCCATTCGGTTTGTACCCCAAGCCGTATCTGGTATTCTGTTCCTTTACATCGATGATGGTATTGCGACCCTGAAGTCTTCTACCCAATCCAAGTCCCGGAAGATAACCCATTTTTCTCATCATTCTCATGGCAGGAGGGATTTTATCGGAAGTAGTAGTGAGGTCAGTGCAACACACTTGTGCTTTGGAAGGAGCTACAGAGAATCCTGTCAATGCCAACCCTTCGTCATCATGTTTGATTTCCAATATCGGGATGTCTCCAGTGCTGGTTCCTTCTACCGTGACACTGTCTCCATAAATGGTGGTGATAGTACCATCATTTGACTGAAATTTGATGCACTGGTGCAAAGTAGAGGCTACCCCTTTATTTGGTGGATCCAGGGCCGTCCCGGGAGAGAAGCGATAAATGAAATCGGAATATCAATCACTTGAAAATCAACGTCCATCACCTTTTTTCCGAACCATAGCTTGAGAGTAGCAATCCCCAAAAGCGATCGTGCCGTGGAGTCATAAGCCTTAATAGTCTGACTAGAAGGCTTCAAATCTGTTGGTTTCAGGTCCAATAAGTCCATCATCTTGGCTGGCAAGACATTCATTGCAGACCCTCCATCGACTAATACCCGTGGCAATCGACGCTCTTCTAACTGGACTGTGATGTAAAGAGGTTCGTTATGACTAGCCCCATACTTTGGCAGGTCCAAGTCAGTGAAGGTAATGATGTTTCCGTAGTGGATACTTCCAATCATTTGGACGACCTCATCTGGGGTGACATCTATGGGCACCATGGTCTTGGCCAAACTTTCTTCCAGCTTCAGCTTATGAGGGTATGAAGAGGTTAACAGGGACCACAAGGAGATATTGGCTTGGGTACACTTCAACTGAGTCAACACTGGGTCCTCTTTGTCAGAGTCTGGCTTCTCTACTTCCGGCTTATAAGGCCTCTTATCTGTCTTTGGCTCCGAGACGGCATTCCTTTTGTCACCCTTAGGCTGCTCAATACTCATCTGTCCAGACCGAGTCATCACATAAACATTAGATTTTCCCGAGTCATTATTCCTACTGGAGGATTCTGTTAGCTCTTTCAAAGTCAGAGGCGGGCTCTTGCTGGCGTATGGCCAATTCTGGCGATTAATCGATTAATGGCACTACTTTTGGAGGCATAAGGCTGCTTTTCGAATCGATCCCAAGTTAACGGCTTTCGACCTTCTCGGGGTTCTCGACTCTCTGATTGGCTTAGTAGTTGGCTGGTTTCGGCTTTACCTTCTCCGTTTAGAGCCTTCACGGTCTCATTCAAACTTTTCAAAGTCAACATGCAACAGGAGTTATCGCCTTCGGGGTTTGGAGCACGGCAACCGGCTTTCTCATCCGGGTCCAACAATTTTTTCAACGAGCGGGATCACATTCCTCATCAATGTCAAGCATGTCCCTTCTTTCTCTAGGGGTCAGCCTTCTGACGGCATCTTTGACATTGGCCAAACATTTTCTGAAGTGAGAAATTCCATCATCAATAAGGATTTACTGCGAGGTCAAACCTCATGGCGGGTTTTACGTTCTTCACTGTCGGGAAGGTTTTTTGGGCTTTTTGGCTTCTGGGCTAACCACTCTTCTACTGTTCCTTCCGGCACTTCGACCGTGTCTTCGTCAGTATCACTGTAGTAACTCTTGCGGGAACTTTCGTCTTGATTCTGATGACCAATGAGGGCAAAAGCAGGTCGGGATACTTGACGCCATATAAGAGGTATCTTGGACTCCTCCTCTGACTTGGGAATTACCAAGAAAACATCGTTGTCGTCATAGGACATAAAGGGGACTGGGGTCGCCTCGAGACTTAAGACTCTTTCCAGGGCATCCATACACTCTTCTTCGGACAAGGTCTCAGGAGTGACTACTAACACCGTAACAAAGTCTACTCTCCCTAATGAGAGTTTGGCTTCCGCAATGCTTACGTTTTCTAGATCGGTGGGTGGAGTCCACTTTCCTCTTTCAGCTAGGGCTTCGATTAAATCCCTCCATTCACCGACCAAGTCTTTGTAAGGAGTATTGAACTCTTGGATGTAAGACTCATATACTGCCTCTTCTAAGTTAGCATCTTTTTCCTTTTCCGAGCCTTCACACAGGCTGCAAATACACTTTGAAGTGATTTCATCTCCTATTCCGGGTCGGTGGTTTTCTACCTCATCTTGCCCTTTGGGTTTCACTTCTGCTGACTCCAGGTCCATTCCTTCTACCGAAGCTGTCATCATCACTGTAAATCCATCCATTCCTATTCTCGTTTCCGTCGATTCTTCACTACCATTGTACGAGAGATAGGCAAATTCACGCGTTGACGAAATTAGAGAAGTCAGGGTGGTACTGGGATTCCAAAGTAAAGGGATTTGGATTAGGCTGAAAGGAGGGAAAGAGTCCCACGGGGGGATGCAAAGGCTGTGAGGGTGTCGGGACCCTGACGGCTCGGGATGTTGGGGAAGACTGAAAAGGGACAGTCTTTGGCAAAGGATTAAGAGGGGATTGGCTATAGGATAGCTCTGCTTCCCTAGTCATCTGGTTACCCAAACCAGTGCTGTTCTCTGTCGAATCGGACATTCGACTCTGGTGACCAAACCGAGGATTCGCGAACTGTCGAGAATTATGCGCTAGCAAGTCGCTGACCCGGTGTTCTCACCCACTTCTTTCTCGCTGCGGGAAAGGGATAGGAAAGGTTTAGACTCGGGGTAGGTGTTTAGGCTGAAGGCTCAGGCAATATGCAAATTAGAATCTTCCAGTTTACTTAAAACAGTGTCTTTTATTAATATCTATTTGGTTGGAAAAGGGGGGTTTGCCCTTCTTTTTCGTAGCTACTCTAGATCCTGGATCAGTGGGTTCCGTCACTACGTCTATAAGCCCCTCGTATTCCACCTGTATTTCGACCTCCCAGGGTGGACAGCCCCGGGCGAGGGTCCTATAGGGCATGCGGATCCCACCGACCGAGAGTAAAGAACGCTCCTAACGGGTCTAGCGGGTCATAGGAACTTTCAACGCACGAGCGATGCGGATTATAGTCAAGGCAATACCGGGAAAGTCTCGTCTTTCTGCCTTGATAGAATTTTGGCAGAATTTCGCTTGAGCGAATGACGTTTTGACTTTCGGTAATGTCCGAGAAGATAATAGGCATGGGTCGGGCGGCAAAAGCCGGATGACACAGTGTCACATTGAACTTCGGTGCATACGACGGGCGTGAGTTAGAAACGAAGTCAATGCCGGGTCAAGATCTTGCTAATTTTTTCCTTGTCGGAATTTTAGCAGAGCTTCGCTTGAGCGAAAGATCTTTTGTTTTGTTGGCAAAGACTCGGTCTTGACTCTTACGCATTCCTTGCAGGTCAAGGTCAATAGTCAATGTCGGAGTCGAGATCTCGCCAATTTTTCCTTGTCGGAATTTTGGCAGAGTTCTTCTTCCGTTATGAACTAAGGCTTGACCTTTACGAGGGTATGCAACTGGGCTATATGACATGGACTAGACCAAAAACCAACCAAAAAGTCATGGTTTTTTGAAACGTGTGACACGGACTGTGCATTGGTCGACACTGGCTGCCATGGGGAGGTTGGGATGATTACGTGCGCGCCGGGAGCATCGTAAGGCTGTCCGTGACTGCAGTGGAACCACCCTCGGGTTTGAAGGACGTGCGTGCAAAAGTGTACGGGATATATCGGGTGCGCGTAGTGTGCGGTCTCCTAAAAATGTTCCTTTTTGAGTTAAAACGAGATTTTCAGAAATGTATTTTAAAGGAATGATTTTCGGGACGGGGAAAATGCAACACATAAGCACGTAAATTTTCTGGGAGCCCCAGTCAGTCATGGAGCTGAGTAGCCCCAAGCTGCAAGGACTGCCAGATTAACCATGATTTTTCCTGGTGGAATTGCCACTGAGGTCGCCCGGTCAGAACCCAAGGAGGATTGAGCCGTGCGACTGCATGGATCAATTTTCCAGGTTCCACTCCTTTTGCTATTTTTCGTGTTGTTTCCCGTTCAAAGTATGCACAGATTCCAAGATGAAAATGATGCAATGCATGGTAAAGAAAGCAAGCATGATTAATGAAATCGACGACGCGAGTCTAACCCACTCAAAGGGAAAAGCTTTCATTCTATTTTTTTCGAAAAAGTGATACCGGTACGTGGGATTGTTAAATCACCGGTTATCCCAACTCCCACGTCAGGGAGTGTACAGGAAGGGTAAGTGGTTTCCACCTATATACCGAGTATCGATTTTTGTTTTGAAAATAAAAGCTTTTCTCCTTTTGGGATATCCCCAGCGGAGTCGCCAAACTGTGAATGTGTGCCCAAATTTTTGTGTTTGTTGGATTCACGCTAGTTTGAAGACATCCGGTTTAATTTGAAAAACGGAGTCGCCACGCCATTTTGATTACCTCAAAACTTTGAAAAAAAAGTTTTTTTATGGGTTCGGAGGTTAAGTTACCCCTTGGGAAGAACGGATCGTCGTTCACCCAAGGTGCCTTGCCGGAGCAAGTCTCCCAAGATTTCATTAATCGTGCTTGCTTGCGTGCTTTCTTGTGTGCATGTGTTTGAAAATAAGGAGGGAATGTCCCAAGTCGTCTTCCGGACGTACAAACCATTTGTTGGTTGTCGCTCGGGATTTCTTGGATTTTATGTATTCGGGATTATGATCCCGCCCTCATCTTGGACTTGTGATCATCGCATTTTAACCTCGGGACTTGCGTGATTGAGAGAATGACTCTCTTTGTAGTCAAAGATGAGGTTCTTTAGAAAAGGAGGGTCCTTAGCCCATCAATCCTACACTTTAAGATGGTCGAGCTCGTATAGATGCTTCATACTCATCTTAAGTGATAATCGGAGATATAGGGTTCGAAGGTGTCCCTTTCTAAAGAGATTATGAAACCTTTATGGAAGGAACGATGTAAAGATAGGATCTTTTACACCGGTCCGTTCCTAGGTTGCTAATGGGGAATGGGGAATGTATGTAAAAATGACACTTTAATGAAAAGATGACATTTTTGGGTTTGCAAATGATGCACTTGATTCAAATAAATGATCTTTATTGCAAATGATGCATAAAGATATGATTTTTATGCAAATGATGCATTTTTATGAAGAACTTGGCATTCATTATGCAAATGATGCATAAGGATTGCATTTTGAAAAGCATATGATGCTAGTTTATGGTAAAGACATGATCTTTAAAGCAAATGATGCTTGGAAAAGGGATTTTGAATGCAAAGAATGCATTTTGATTGAAAAGATTTGATTTTTATATGCAAAGGATGCATAAAAATGACATTTTTATTGGAAAATGCGGGTTTTAGGTGCAAAGGATGCACCTTTATGGGGAAAGACTACATTTTTATGACAAATGATGTCTAATGCATGCAAAAGGGGAAGGGGGAATATAAAGATGTGATTTTTAATCTACCAAGTCCCAAGCAATATAAAGGCAATGCAATGAGCAATTTATAAAGCAATTAGGATGCGAGGTTAGGGTGTGCGAGGTTACCAATGGCTTCCTTCTTCTTTGGATGGAGCTAGGAGGAGAGGTTGATCTTGGATCTTCAAGGAGGAGGGAGGTAGCTTCTTGGCCTTCTTCTTCACCTTCTTAGATCTTCAACAGCTCTTGAGAGTATTCTTCACGTATTATGTGTGGTGTTGTTGAAAATTGTGTGTTTTAATTGTCTAAATTGTGTATTAATTGTGTGTATGAAATGGGTAGAGGAGGGCTCTATTTATAGGCAGTCTGGATAAGGCTAATGAAGCCGTGCGGCCAGGGACCGCGAGCTAATGCAGCCGTGCGGCATTATCCATTGTGACTCAGCATTTCTAGAACCATGCAAGGTGGAAAATTCTAGAAGGTTCTTCCTAATTAAAAAAACGTGTTTCTTAATTAGGAAGGCTCCTCTTCAGCCTTTAATTAATTTGGGACTGTTCCGGAATATTTCCGGAACACTAGGAAGGTCCGGGGAATTACCGGAAAACTTATCGAAATTGCCAGGAAATTTAACCGGAAGGCATGAGCCAGATTTGGGTACTTACACCACCGCGATACTATCCTTGGCGTTATTCGCCAAATACAAAGTCCCCTCCTTATTACCCCGAGCGATCTCACAATCCTCCTTGGTAATAACCCAGTTTCTGCAGCCGAATGTTACCTTGTAACCTTCTTCGTCCAACTGCCCAACTGATAGTAGGTTCTTTTTCAAACCCGGA
Source organism: Adenophora triphylla var. japonica (assembly GCA_022495995.1). Taxonomy (NCBI): domain Eukaryota; kingdom Viridiplantae; phylum Streptophyta; class Magnoliopsida; order Asterales; family Campanulaceae; genus Adenophora; species Adenophora triphylla. The sequence continues at coordinate 90,989 of JAFEMH010005736.1, forward strand.
ATGTGTCTAACCCCGTTCAGATGTAAGACCTTCCCGTCCGATGCTCCTATTCTGACATCCCCCTTCCCCTTGATTTCCAAAGGCTCGCCATCAGCCAGATAGACCTTACCGAAATCACCGGAAGTGTAATTCTCCATCTCTTCTTTATGCCCGCAAGAGTGGAATGATGCCCCCGAATCCAGCACCCATGATTCTAGTGCACTACTAACACTCAGAACCAGTACATTGTCACCTTCGACTGTCACATTCACCGAATTGCCCTTACGATTGGGACAATCCCTCTTGTAGTGTCCCAATTCCTTACAATGATAGCACTGAACAGATCCCTTTGCAACCTTTGGTTTGTCTTTGGTCTCCACAGCTTTGCCCTTACCACTCACCACGTTCTCCCTAGATTCGGTTCTCCCTTGTTTGCTAGTACCCGGCTTCCCCTTGCTAGTAGTAGCTAAAGCCGATCCCGAAGCACTCGATGTCCCCAACTTCTTCATGCGATTTTCTTCGGCCAAAAGAAAGTCTTTAACATCATCATACTTCAATTTCTTCTTACCTGCTGAAGCATTGATTGCTGTCACCGTTCCGCTCCAACTTGCTGGTAAAGATGCTAGCAACAAGCACGCATGAACCTCATCATCGAACTTGATCTCCACCGCAGTCAATGAGTCTATAACATCCATAAACTCATCAATGTGTTTAGCCAAGGATCCTCCCTCTTGCATCTTGAGACTACCCATCTTGCGTATCAAATCAACCTTATTTGCAGCAGATGGAGTTTCAAATCTCTCAGTAAGATAATCCAATAGCTCCTTGGTGGTTGTCGCCTTCTTGGTAGTCTTTGCAATCCACTTTGACAAAGTAGATCTGACCACCCCTAGGGCTTTCCGATCCATGAGTTCCCATTCTTCCTGATCTTCTTCTTCCGGTTTGACACCCTTCAGAGGCTTATAGAGGTCCTTGTTGTACAAAAGATCCTCAATCTGCATCCTTCAATATCCGTAGTCAGACCCATCGAATTTCTCAACCGCCTGTTTGTCTTTGCCCATTCTTGATTGCTTGACAACACCCTTGATCTTGAAACCAAGAGCTTTGATACCAGTTGTTGTGAATATGGCCCTCCACTACCAAGCAAACCTACAAGAACGATTAGAGCACACAAAACCAAGCACAAGAAATAACTCACAAAGAAGAACACAAGAAATTGTTAACCCAGTTCACCAATATGTTTGGCTACGTCTGGGGGCACTACCAAGCCAGGATCTTGCACTATAATATATAGAATTTTGTTACAATGAGTTTTGGGGTGGAACTTTATTTACTTATATATGACCTAGGGAAACAAACCAAACCCTAGATGTACAAGGCAACTAGAAAATCAGACGTAAAATCCGGACTGCTGAAACGGGCTAAGCGCGGCCGCTCTCCATGCCTGCGCGGTCGCGCTTGTAGGGGAAATATAGGGTCTCGATCTTGATACTGTGGCCGGATATATGATTGAATCGTGTATAATCCACTTTCCGAATAAAGTATTTCGACCCTTAATGCCTGGGTTACACAAAATCTTTATTGGGATAAGACAATCACACAATTTGTTTTCTAGGCAAAGAGAACAAATCAAAACTTGAGAATTGTTTGTGCTTTCGTTATTGTTGTAATTCACTCTTATGTTTTTCATGTATGTACAACTGAGATCAATCCCTGTATATATACAGATGGAGAGGTATTAGTTAAAGGGTACAATCAAAAGACATGACTTTAGCCAAGCGATGTGTCTTTTCATTTTGAACTGGCACCTGTTCAGGAACTGCTCGGCCGAGTCAAGGGACTTGCTCGGCCGAGCAAAGATGTCCCATGACAATTTTCCCAGCTGCACGGCCGTGTCATTTGAACTGCACGGCCGTGCTGTTCATACTGCTCGGCCGAGCATGGCTGTCCAGAAACTTGGACAATCTGCCATGCTCTGCTCGGCCGAGTCAAGGACTCTGCTCGGCCGAGCACATCAGCAAAATGTGCTACCCTTTAACTTTTACTTCTTTATCGAGGTTGACTTCGTTTTAGCTCAAACGAGTGTGTACTCCACACTTTCCCTTACTCGTATCCGAGTCTAATACGAATCACATTGATCTCTAGTAAATCATCATTACAATAAAACAAGTTGATGACACTAAAATCACCAACAAATCCCCTCCATTTTAGTGTAATCCTTTGATTTACTAAACTTTATAAATAACGAAACAAACGAATGCATAAATGAAAATGTCTTGCGATTGAATTTTCATCTTAGTATAATACACATTTCAAATACTCGAGAATCGGGGTGTCGTAACGATTGAACCCGTCAACTCATATGAATACCTGAAGATACTATACACATAAGTTCGGTACAATTATCTTTGTTTAATCTTGACACTATTACAAGCCATGTGTCCATATCCAATAGTGAACATATAGGAAGCCAAGTCCTAGCTTCTTGAAGCGGCAAAACTTCATGTCCACATAGGTAGTTCCTTTTAATCTTGCACCTGCATTTGCAATTTTTCAAAAGACCTATTAAGAAGATATTCTTCAACCTAACCTTTACTTGCGAGTGCGAACACATGCCTTGGGAAAGATAATAACATGTGTTCCAATCTCCAAGCTGCGAGCTTTCCACATTGAATTCAAGCTTCTAACGTTGTATTAGAAGGGAATTGGGTATCTCACAATTAGAGGATTAAATGGACTTTAATCCCATTCCCATTGCGAGACTTATTTACCAAGTCTCTGGCTAACCCCTTCGTCAAGTGGTCGGCCAAATTTTGTTGCGACCGAACAAATTCAGCGATATCACACCATTCATGCTTAACTCCCGGATCATAATAGGTCTGACACACAAGTGTCTAGACTTGCCATTATAAATACGACTATAGGCCCTAGCCAAGGTGGCGGCACTATCACAATGGATAGACATTGGTGATATCGGTTTTGGCCATAATGGAATCTCAAATATCAAGTTTCGAAGCCACTCCGCTTCTTTTCAGCGACGACCAATGCTACAAACTCGAGATTCCATTGTAGAATGTGTAATACATGTACGCTTTTTTGGAAGCCCAAGAAATGGCACCTCCTCCAAGCAAGAACACCCAACCACTAGTAGAAGATGAATCTTCTTGGTTGATCCAACTAGCATCGGTATAACCTTCTAATATAGAAGGATGTCCACTATAACACAAACCATAGTCCATAGTACCTTTTAAGTACTTAAACACCCTTGTTATAGCATGCCAATGCTGTCTACTAGGATTACTAGTGAACCTGCTCAATCTTCCAACTGCATAAGCAATATCGGGTCGAGTGCCGTCATAGCATACATCAAGCGCGATGGCTTTTGAGTATTCGAGCCGTGACACGGGTTTACCGATATTTGATACAAGTTTCTCGGTAGGATCCATGGGAGTACTAACTTTAGAACAATTATCACAATTAAATCTCTTGAGAATTTTCTCAATATAATGAGATTGTGATATTGCAATTCCCTTGTTCATCCGTTTAATCTTTATACCAAGAATTACATCGGCTTCTCCCATGTCCTTCATTAAAAACTTTGATGACAAAAACTTCTTAGTTTTATCAACTACATTTTGGTCAGTGCCAAAAATCAACATGTCATCTACATATAGACAGATGATTACACCTTTACCGGATTCATCAAATCTGCTATATACACATTTGTCGGACTGATTTAATACAAAACCATTCGACAAAACAACCTCATCAAATTTTTGATGCCATTTGCTTAGGTGCTTGCTTCCCATACAATGACTTAATTAACTTACATACCTTATGCTCATTACCTGGCATAACAAATCCTTGAGTTGCTTCATATACACTTCTTCTTCCAAATCACCATTTAAGAATGCTTTGTTTTGACATCCATTTGATGGATCAATAGATTACGAATAGGCTGCATGAAGCTATCGGAAATCTAATAGTAGTGATACGAGCAACCGGTGCATAGGTATCGAAGTAATCGATCCCTTCCTTTTGTCTAAAGCCTTGGATTACCAATCGAGCTTTAAACTTGTCGATAGTTCCATCTACTTTCATCTTCTTTTTGAAGATCCATTTGCACCCCAAAGGTTTACGGCTGGTGGTAAATCGAGACAAGACCCATGTATTATTTTCCACAATAGAACCAATCTCATCATCGATGGCTTCTTTCCAAAAACCGGCGTCTCGAGATTTTATTGCTTCATCATAGGTTCTTGGATCCTCCTCTATACTATAACGGTAAGAGTATTGAGATTCAATTTGATCTCTTGATCCCATAACTAAATATAGTTGAAAATCGAGAACCATATGATTTAGCTTTCCTTACTCTTGTACTCTTACGAGGTTCGGGTGTCTCACTTGGTACATCAATTGAATGATCATCCATTTGAGATTCGGAACATTGGTATAATATCCTTGGGTCTAGGTATCGAAGAGAAACGATTCTCATCAAAGATTGCATCTCTTGATTCTATAATTGTGTTTATAGAAATCAATTCATTAGGTTCTATAACATAAAACCTATATGCCTTGGAATGCTCGGCATATCCAACAAAGATGCAATCAATACCTTTTTCTCCCAACTTTTTCCTTTTAGGGTCCGGAAGTCTAACCACGGCCCTACATCCCCAAACTTCGCAAAAATGTCAAGTTTGGTCGTTTCTTATACCAAAGCTCATATGGGGTAATCTTGTTCCTTTTATTAGGAACTCTATTCAATAGATGACAAGCCGTTAACATGGCTTCACCCCAAAACCCGTCACTCGAAGCCCGAGTAAGACAACATGGCATTAACCATTTCTTCAAGAGTTCTATTCTTCCTTTCGGCCACACCATTTTGTTGTGGTACATAAGGAGTCGTAGTCTCATGAATTATCCTACGGATTGGAAATATTTAGGATCATAATATTCACCACCTCTATCCGTACGTAAGGTTTTAATCAAGCCATTTAGTTGAAGTTCAACTTCGGTTTATAAATTTTAAATTTATCTAGGGCTTCATCTTTTGCATGCGGCAAATAAATATAGCAAAACCTAGAAGCATCATCTATAAAAGTGACAATATACTTTTTATTGCCTAAAGATGGAGTTGCATGAAAATCACATAAATCACTATGTATCAATTCAAGTTTTACAGAATTCCTTGTAACACTTTTAAAAGGTTTCCTAGTGATTTTTGTTAACATGCAAGTATTACACCTTTCCGTATTATTATCAATAACAGGAATCAAACCATCTTTGGACATTTCAAGCATTCTTTTATAGTGCAAATGTCCTAACCGAGCATGCCATAATGAGGAATTAACAACAACAGAGGAAGTCATATAAACAGAACTAGAGTTAACCGGAATTTTATTCAAATTCAACATAAACATCCCATTGTTATAATAACCAAATCCTACAAATACACCCGACTTTGATAAGATATACTTATCGGATTCATAAACTTGTTTATAGCCACACTTGTTCAAGACAGGACCAGAAATTAAATTCTTACGAAGTTTAGGTACATACAAAACATTAAACAAAGAAATAGTTTTTCCCGAAGTGAATTCCAACACCACGCTTCCTCTTCCTTGAATAGGAGCGGAATGGTCATCACCCATGTAAAGGACAGATCCGTCTTCCATTGGTTCGTATGTCTTAAACCAACAACGATCTTTACAGACATGAACAGTGGCACCGGAATCAATCCACCACGCAATAGCATCATCCTGCACATAAAATGCCTCAGAAATTATTGAAACAGAATTTTTAATAAATCTGTTCCAACTATGTATTAAATTCTGACCTTGGTTTTGAGAATGGTCTTTAGACCCCTTTCCCGAACCACTTGTGCTTGCGCCTTTCTTGTTGTTTCCAACATGACAATCCTTCTTAAAGTGACCAGTTTTGCCACACTTCCAACATGCCAATTTAGGCTTCTTGTTGGGACCAGAACCATTGTCATTGAAACTACGTTTCTTTCCTTTGTTTTTATTGTTTCCACCCTCATCAATCATATTGACCGAGGGTCCAGCAACTTCTTTTCCTTTGCCTTTGTCATCCTCTTGCACCCTAAGAGATTCCTCTATGCGCAAGTGACTACCAAGTTGAACCAAAGACAGATCGTCTTTACCATGTTTCAAAGTGTGTTTGAAATCCTTCCAGGAGGGAGGCAACTTATCAATCACACTTGAAACCGATATTGACTCATCCATCTTCAACCCGTGTTGTGTATATTGTCCAAGGATTCTAAGGAGTTCATTGAACTGTTCCATGACAGGTCTTGAATCGACCATCTTGTAATTATTAAAATTACTCACAAGGAACTTCTTACTAGAAGCATCCTCTGCCATGGACTTGGATTCAAGAGAATCCCATAACTCTTTTGCAGATTCCTCATTTTGATAGATGTCAAAGAGAGAATCAGACATACCGTTTAATATGTGTCCTCTGCAGATGTAGTCGTCGTTTTCCCACTTTGATCTACGTCTGATTGCCTCCAAGTTGTCATCTTCAAGCAATTCCGGAATAGGGGTAGAAAGAACATACACCACCTTTAATGTTGTTAAAAGGAAGTGCATCTTCTTCTGCCAACGCCGAAAATCTTGTCCTTCAAATTTGTCTAGCTTTCCAAACTTGTTCGTCATCTCCTTCAAAGTACTTCCACCCGCCATGAGTATCACCAAATACTTTATTCGTTTGTAGGGGAAATATAGGGTCTCGATCTTGATACTGTGGCCGGATATATGATTGAATCGTGTATAATCCACTTTCCGAATAAAGTATTTCGACCCTTAATGCCTGGGTTACACAAAATCTTTATTGGGATAAGACAATCACACAATTTGTTTTCTAGGCAAAGAGAACAAATCAAAACTTGAGAATTGTTTGTGCTTTCGTTATTGTTGTAATTCACTCTTATGTTTTTCATGTATGTACAACTGAGATCAATCCCTGTATATATACAGATGGAGAGGTATTAGTTAAAGGGTACAATCAAAAGACATGACTTTAGCCAAGCGATGTGTCTTTTCATTTTGAGCGCTTTGTTCGGGAAGCTGCTCGGCCGAGTCAAGGACTTGCTCGGCCGAGCAAAGATGTCCCATGACAATTTGCCCAGCTGCACGGCCGTGTCATTTGAACTGCACGGCCGTGCTGTTCATACTGCTCGGCCGAGCAAGGCATATGCCTCGGCCGAGCATGGCTGTCCAGAAACTTGGACAATCTGCCATGCTCTGCTCGGCCAAGTCAAGGACTCTGCTCGGCCGAGCACATCAGCAAAATGTGCTACCCTTTAAATTTTACTTCTTTATCGAGGTTGACTTCGTTTTAGCTCAAACAAAAACGAGTGTGTACTCCACACTTTCCCTTACTCGTATCCGAGTCTAATACGAATCACATTGATCTCTAGTAAATCATCATTACAATAAAACAAGTTGATGACACTAAAATCACCAACAGCGCTAACATCCAGAGACTTCAATGCCTTTGTCCGAGCCTCCAGCGCGGTCGCCCTCGAATGATTTCCTCCGAGCCATAGTTACTGTCCAAGAGCGCGGTCGCGCACATCACCTGCGCGGCCGCTCTTGACTCCAGCAACTCCAGACGAATTTCTCCCATTTTTCTCCGAAGTCTAGCCTGGTTGGTCCTCTATCCCAACATGTATCACACTTAAAAATTATGGTCGTGCAAGATGTTGAAGGGTAATGTGAAAGTTTCGTGTAGCTAGGAAACTTGGATCACGCAATAGGCAACGGATGTGAGTACAGATGTGTCTCACAACTGTCCACACATCCACAGATAATGCAGCGGAATAAAGTAAATAAAAGCAAATTAAATGCAATAACTCAAGAGTTATATACGCTTACTGATCTGTGTGATCAGCAAACTAGGCTTACGCCCAAAAACCTTTCACTATAAAAACTTTTGTTTCTTACAAAAACAAATAAGTGAAAAACTAAAATATGAAAATACTAAACAAGTTCTAATCACCTTCTATGATATGAACAACTCCCCTTTCCCAAGTAGGACTTATTCAATCAGAAGTAAAACAAGAGAACTTTATGAAAACCTAGATGTGAGTTACGTATGTAAGCTCACAACCTAAAATCAACAAGGTCGTATGCAATGAAGTATGTGTACTTTTCTCTCAAAAAAACCGTGGCTTCTCTTTGTGCTGAATGCCTTGTATTTATAGTGCACCATTGAGAAGATCTTCATGCAATCGACCTCTTCCATTGTGAGAATCCTTTTCCTGTATAAAAACATAAACACACTCACAAGGAAATCAAATATTAGTAGGTTAGTCCTAATATAAAACTATGTACATAAATAAAATATATTTACCATATTTACAATTCCTAGTCAAAGTAATATACTTATAAATCTCCATGAAAGTTCCAAAATCTTCTTACCATAATAGAAGACAAATTAAATAAGGAAGCAAGTAGTTCCTTAAACAAACTCACGCTTTCAATCTCCCCCTATTTTGGACTTTCTGGTCAAAACCAAAGATTTATAACAAACATAATTTATGACCACAGAATATAGAAAAAAAACATAACTCCCCCTGAATGGATGTGTGTCCAGATGTGTATACACATTCACACATAAAAACTGCAAAACAAGAATTAGAACATAAAATCAGCAGTTCATTAAGCAAAAGCATAAAACCATTCAGCCATGTCCTAATTAAAGCTATTACAAACCATTGTTTTAAAACTAAGAACTAAAGCAGAAAATTAAAAATTGTCTTTAACAACCATCATAGCAAAACACCAAAAAAAATTTCTCCCCCTAAATCACAGATCAAAATGTCTCCACTTAAAACCAGCCACAGCTTTAGCGAGAACATCGGCAAGCGGCATCCCACTTTTCATTTCCCAGATCCATCTCCCCTTTTTGACTAGAAAGTTTTGCATGCCATCGAATGAGATTATCCCTAAGAGCTTTCAGATTGTTGGCATGGGCAATGGAGGCTTGAGCTTGAGCTTCAGCTTCTACAATTGCAGCATCTAAGTCCTTCATCTGAGCAACAAAATTCTCTTCAGATGTGACACCAGATGTGTCCACATCTTCCATACCAATCTCAGGAACTGTACCCAAAGGAAGATCCACGTGTCTTTGCTTAGGGTCAAGCAGGGTCTTAGATTCTTTAAAAAGAGCAAAATTTTCAACAATTTCTTCTCCTTTCTCAGGCTTTACTCCATTGGCAATGAGGATTTGGGAAATCAAGGAAGGATAGGGCAAAGACCATTTGTTTGATGGAGACTCTCCATAATCACAAATCTTTCTAAATATAAAGTCACCAAAATTAATGTGCTTCTTAATTCCCAATCTATAAAGAAGCAAGGCTTGCACCCTAGTAACTGAGGTTTTGTTATTGGAGGGGCAAAGATTGGCAACAAGGATGGAGTGAAGAAAACAGTAAAGGGAAGATAAAGATCCACTTCCTAAGTCTTTAGGCTTCACAGGCCAAGAGGATACTTTGCCATGTGTAATGGCAGACACAAGTTCATCATCCTCAATAGAAACCAATTCATCCAAAAAATCATTTAACCCAAGCAAATCATTGATCACAGAAGGGGTAAAAGGGACAAACACTCCTCTAACATAGACAGTGGGAGGAGAGGAGTAGTTTTTATCTAATCCCTTAGGCAAATTAGCATAAAACTCATAAATCATTTTAGGATAGAAGGGAAGGGGATGATCAACAGTTAAGAATAATCCTCTTTCCTCAAAGAATTTGTCCATCCCAAGCTTAGCAAAAGATTCCCTATCCCTTTTCATCTCTATAACAAAGGCTTTGGAAGAAATTAAGGCAAACCTATCAGATGCCTTTTTGGTTAAAAACTTTTTGGAAAAGGGTTTAGGGGCAGAGATAACAGAAACTGAAGAAGACATACCCTTTTCAACTTTCTTCCTTGTAGATGTGCGTTTGGATGTGGGCACATCCTCAGACACATCCTTTGAAGGGAATGGGACTTGGATGGATTCTATCTCAGTGTCATCAGCAGCAGAGGAGTCTAACTCTTGGTCTTCTTTTTCTTGATCAAACTCTTCTCTTCCTAACTTGTAGTTCTCATCAGATGCAGTGTCATCACTATCATAACTAGAATCAGTCTCATCATCAATGGGCTCTAAATCGTGTGACCACCTTTTTCTTACCCTTTAAATCCATTAAGATTTTAGCTAAGGGCTCTTCATCACTAAAGGATATAAAGTCCTCAACAGGACTAGAGACCAAGGGAACAGAGGGCTCAACAACAGGAGCAGACAAATTATCCTCAGAAGGTGAAACAATAGTGGTGATAATGGGATCTGATGGTATTATTGGAGAAGATGGAGCAATAGGATCAACATGGAAAACAGAATCAACATGGGGAGCATCCTCAACAGGAGTAATGGGATCAACATGGGGAGGATTATCAGAAGGGAATTGCGGGGACAGGGTCAACAACCAAGGGAGGAATAATTGGGGGTTGAGACTTAGTCCTAATCAGAGGAGGAATTACCTCTTCTTCTTCTTCATCTTCTTCAAGAGCAATAGCAGTAGAGGGCTTCCCGCCAGGTTTTTGAAGATTCTTGGCCTTGACAGCTTCTGACAATTTGCGAACCCTACCAGAACGACGAAGATTTCGACGGGGCACTGGAGGAGCAGCAGGCTTTGGGGGTTTAGCTTGGGAAAGCTTCCTCTTCTTGGTTGAAGAAGGTTCCACTGAGGTTGAGACAGGGGCGACATCCGATGGTGGGATCACCGGAGAGGATGGAGCCTTAGGGTTTTCAGCAACCGGTTCCAATGTGGGGGATTTTGGAGAAGAAGCTTCCATTGAAGGATCAGACGAAGGCGATGGAGAAGAAAATTCCGCAAGAAATTTGGAAATCACAGGGTTTAAGACAACAGAACCCTCGCCTTTAGCTATTGAGATGGGAGCAATGTCAAGAACGTCTTCCTCTCTGATGTTTGAATGATCGGCCATTCGAATTTGATGAAATTGGGTTAGGTGAAGCAGTTAATGGAGAAATTAAAGCAATGTTGTGAGATTGTGTGCAAAGAGAAAGGAAGAACAAAGGGTTTTGTCAAGGTTTATGGGGGATGGGACGGATGTGAGTGCTCATAAATACTCACAGCTCCCCCTTTCCTACTAAAATTAGGAAACCTTCTCCAAAAAGGTTTAACACAGCACAAGATCCTTAAGAGATCTCCAACGGCTAGAAACCTTTGAGGTTACCACACACAATCATCTTCCAAGAAAATAGGAGATCAAAATAAATCAAGATTTTGTAAGATTTTTATGAAAACAAAAATTACTTAGGCATATCTTTGTTTAAAACAGAATCCCAAAAGGATTTTCCAACCTTTTCAAACAAGGATTGATACACACCTTTTTCTTTCATAAAAGATATTGGAGATCAAAAACCTATATAATCAAAGAATGAACTAGGAAAGAAAATTAATTATCTAGCATATTTACAAAGCTCCTATATGTCCTAAAAATGCAATATGCCTAGCATGATGCAAACACATAGGTGAAGGAAATATTCTCAGCTTATGGATGTGGCATAGGATGTGAGTCACATATTGGGACACATTTAGATCACAAAAAGTCAATGAGCAATACTCCAATCTGCACAGCCTCTAGGATGCATCCACCAATTTTTTGATGTGGATTTTTGCAATGTGAGTAGCTTTCACTTTACTTGATCCCAAAGATAGCCCTTTTTCCCAATGATCTTAGCAAGTTTGACTTCAATTTTTCTTATGAAAATTACTTGATCACAATGGTATGGCTTCATACTAAGGGTGAAGCAGCTGTTTCTCACACATATATTTTTTTTTCTTTTAGCACCCACTGTGAGATACCTAGGAAGGTTATATCAAGTCACCAAAAGGTAACATGAACAGGAAGTGCTCACAATTAAGTGATCAAAAAATAATGTCAAGATGAGGACTCACAAGTGATCACACTGAGAAATTTCGTGCTAATGCATGATATTTTTGGATTTTTCTTTTTATAATTTTTTTTTTTTTCAGTTAAACTAATCTACAGATGTGTTAGAGGATGTGAGACACATCTGGTCTCACAACCTTAGATATCACACATGCCAAGAGACTTCCTCAAGGAGGAAAATCTCTCCAAATCTAATGCCTTTGTAAATATATCAGCCAATTGATTTTCATTCCCAACAAATTCCAGACACACAGTTTTTTGTTCTACAAGATCTCTGATGAAATGATGTCTAATATCAATGTGCTTTGTTCTAGAATGTTGGACAGGATTTTTAGATATGTCCAAGGCACTTTTGTTATCACAAAAAGCAGTCAAAACTTTGCTATTCAATCCATAATCTTTTAGCATTTGATTCATCCAAAGTAATTGTGTGCAGCAACTCCCAAGGGCAACATATTCAGCCTCAGCAGTGGATAAAGACACACAATTTTGCTTCCTACTATACCAAGACACAAGGTTATTACCTAAGTAGAAACATCCACCTGTGGTACTCTTTCTATCATCACTATTTCCAGCCCAATCAGAATCAGTGTACCCAACCAAATTTGTGTTTGTTTCTTTAGAGTAATGCAGACCTAGATTCACAGTCCCACTCACATACCTAATGATTCTTTTCAAGGCTTTAAGATGGGACACTTTAGGGTTGGCTTGGTATCTTGCACAGAGACATACACTGAACATAATGTCAGGTCTACTTGCAGTGAGGTAAAGCAGACTTCCTATCATGCTTCTATAAAGGGTTTGATCAACACTCTCACCATCAGAATCATGACTTAGTTTTTGGGAAGATCCCATTGGGGTTCTTTGATGTGAAGAGTGTTCAAGCTCAAATTTTTTCACAAGATTCTTGGCATACTTAGACTGTGAAATGAACATGCCATCTTTGAATTGCTTAATCTGTAAGCCTAAGAAAAAGTTTAACTCACCTACCATACTCATCTCAAATGTGGAAGTCATGCTATCCACAAATTCAGCTAGCATTGGATCAGAATTTGATCCAAACACAATGTCATCTACATAGATTTGTGCCACAAGAATCTCCTTCTTATTTCTCCTCACAAACAAGGTTTTGTCAACCTCACCTCTTTTGAATCCTAGTTGAATCAAATGGTCAGTCAATCTACCATACCAAGCTCTAGGGGCTTGCTTTAGCCCATACAGAGCTTTCTTTAGCTTATACACATGGTTAGGATATTTGGAGTCCACAAAGCCTTTAGGTTGTTCAACATAGGCTTCCTCATTTAATATCCCATTTAAAAAAGCACTCTTAACATCCATTTGATGAAGAGTAATCTTGAGGTAACAAGCAATGGCTAACAAAAGTCTAATGGACTCAATTCTTGCAACAGGAGCAAATGTCTCCTCAAAATCAATTCCCTCAATTTGAGTATAACCTTGAGCAACTAACCTAGCTTTATTTCTAGTTATCACACCTTGCTCATCAGTTTTGTTCTTGAAAATCCATTTGGTTCCTATGACATTACCATGTGAGGGTCTAGGGACAAGAGTCCATACCTCATTCTTTTCAAATTGAATTAATTCATCTTGCATAGCCATAATCCAGTCAGCATCTTTCAATGCTTCAGCCACATTCTTAGGTTCAATCTTAGAAACAAAACAACGAAGCTTACACGGGAGTATCTTTGAGGAGCAACTCCATAAAACGGCCATCTTTCTATAATCAACTTTATCCTTTTGTCTAGTTCTCACTTGAGCATGCACATCTCCCACAACTTGTGAAGTGGTGTGGTTTTTGGATTTTAGAAGGGATATCCTTTGACCTATCCACACACCCATTCACAATACCTTCTCGGAGCATCATCTGATCGGAATCGGAAGGCTGTCCTCGATTACGGGAGTTTGAGTGGATGTGGGTGCGAATGTGGGTTCGAATGTGGAGCGGATGTGTCCACATCCTTGGTTACATCCTTATCGGGTTCAACATTTTTATCGGCCTTTGGAAGCTTCTTTTGATTTTTCGGCTTTTTGTTTCTTCATCCTTCCCAGTCCAATGAAGCAACTGAAACATCATCCTCAGCGAGTCTTGAGGTTAAGATCAAGTGAGTCATCAAATTTAACATTAGCAGATTCCATAATGGTCTTAGTTTTGAGATTAAAAACTCTGTAAGCTCTACTGTTTGTGGAATAGCCCATGAAAATTGCTTTGTCACTCTTTGAATCAAACTTGGACAGGTATTCTCTATCATTGAGAAAATAACAAACACAACCAAACACATGAAAATATTTTACAGTTGGTTTCTTTCCAAGGAGGATTTGATATGGGGTGACAGTGCTACCAATCCTTAGGAACACCCTATTGCCAATGTGGCAAGCAGTGTTTAAAGCTTCTGCCCAAAATTTCTTGGACAAGTTCTTTGAACTTAGCATGACCCTAGCCATTTCTTGCAAGGTTCTATTCTTTCTTTCAGCAATTCCATTTTGCTGTGGGGTGATTGGTGCAGAGAACTCATGAGTGATTCCCTTAGAATTACAGAAATTGGTGAACATTTGATTCTCATATTCAGTGCCATGGTCAGACCTTATTCTTACAGTCTTAAGGCCATAAAGGTTTCTCACCCTTTTGTACCAATTCTTGAATTCTCCAATTGTTTCTGACTTTTCTCTTAAGAACATTACCCAAGTGTACCTAGAATAATCATCAACACACACAAAGGCATACTTTTTCCTACCAAAGCTTTCTACTTCAATAGGTCCCATTAAATCAGTGTGAATCATCTCCAAACATCTAGTTGTGGAACATTGTTGGACCTTTTTATGTGATGCTTTTGTTTGTTTTCCCTTTTGACATGAACCACAGACATCAGGGTTCTTGAAGTTCAGTTTAGGGAGGTCTTTAATGGATTCAAACCTTTGAAGTTCTTCCAGAGTTCTACAGCTAGCATGCCCTAATTTTTGGTGCCACAGATTGACATCATTAGCTTTTGAGCTTAGGCAAGAAAGATTGTCACCAAATTGGTAAAAATTGTCAGCAGATCTAGGACCAGTAAACACACATTTATTATCCTTATCAAACACTTCACACAAGTGCTTATCAAACTTCACAAATAGGTCATCATCACACGGTTGGTCGATGCTTATTAGGTTGGCTTTCAAGCCTTCCACATGGTACACATTGTGCAATTTTGGGAGACCCTTGACATCTAGGGTTCCTTTCCCAACAATCTTTCCTTGAGCACCTCCACCAAAATTTACTTTCCCTCCATTTATTTCTTCATAATCAAGAAGAATTTGCTTGGTTTCCGAGTCATGTGCCTAGAGCACCCACTATCAAAATACCAAGAGCCGAGACGGTACTCTTGAGGGAAGAGTAAACAACATTGCGGGTGGTAATTGGTTTGGCCACCCATTTGTTTAACGAGTTTTCTTTTTGGGTTGTAGAGGTCTCGGATTATTTGGATGTGTGTTAGGATGTGCATACATCTTCTCACACATACGAGGTTGTTTGAAATTACCAGATTTTTATCGGCCTTGAGTTTGTAACGAAGGGCCTAATGTGACCAGGAGCTAGGCAGTAATGACAAATGTAATGCCTCTTCCTTGGTTTCTTCTCACTCAGAATGACTTTTTCTTTAAAAACTTGTTTTTTCACACTTTTTGAGGTAGAAGTCTCACATCCCTCCTTTACAAAATTATTTTCAAAACCTATACCAATTTTGTCACGTTGACCCATAGAAAAAGCTTCTTCCATTTTCATTTTACTTTTGTTTAACTTAGTAAAAGTATTTTCAGCTTTTTCACATTCATTCTTGAATTTTTCAAGGTCAACTTCTCTTTTGGTCACAAGGACTTCAAGTCTTGCAATGGTATCTTTTTGAGCATCATTTTCTTTTGAAAGTAAGGCTTTTTCATCTTCACAAGCAGCCAATTTATCAGACAGAGATTTGTTTACCTTAACAAGTACCTCTATTTTGTCCAATCTTTTCATCCAATCTGTATGCAGCTCCTTGTATGTGGCAAAAAGTTCCTCATAGGGAATGTCCCTTTCTTCATCTTCATCATCTGAATCTCCTTTTACAGAGAAACAGTTCAGCACCAGTTCAGATGTGACACCAGATGTGTACACAACTGAGCCCACATCCAAGGGATTTTCAGGAGTATATTCTTCTATATCTGCAGAAAAGGCATTAAACACAGAATGGCAATTTAAGACAGACATATTAGCCACTTCTTCTTCCTCATCCTCACTGTCACTAAGGGTAGCAGTTAAGCTCATTCCCTTCTTTTTAAGTGTGTTGGCACACTCATTGGCATAATGACCAAAGCCACGACATGCCCTACATTGGACAGATTCAGATGATTTATTTTCAAAACTTGGTTTCTTGAATCCAGTGTCAGTGCTAGGTTTTGGCTTTTCAAGATCTTGGAAATAGGTCTATTGGGGAATTTGCTTATCCTTCTATTTTTCAGTATAGAACTGAATTTCTTTGAAATAAAAGCTACATCCTCATCTTCAAGATTAGACTTGCCAATTTCAGAGGATAATTCCACAAGCTCTTTTGGTAGAGCAAAGCAGACTTTTAAGGGCAAGACTGTGTGTTTTGTTCTTCTTCTGAGCCTCAAGGTTAAGCTCAAACACAGTCAAGATTCCTATGATAGTGTCAAGACCTACAGTGTTTGTGTCCTTTGTTTCTTCAATCACAGCTACTTTAATGTTAAACCTCTCAGGTAAGGTCCTTAGAATTTTACTAACAAGTCTTGCATTGGAGATAGATTCTCCTAGACTTGTGCATTCATTTGAAATCTCATGAATCTTAGCAGCATATGACACAATATCCTCAGTTTCTTCCATTCGAAGTAACTCAAACTTATCCATTAAAATTCTAAGCCTGGTAGCCTTCACACTTGGTGCTCCCTCACATTGAGTTTGCAAAATATCCCAAGCAGTTTTGGCTATACTCTCATTTGTTATAAGCTTGTACATATTCCCAGAAACATGGTGGAAATAGCACCCATGGCTTTTGAATTGTAATTAGCGGCTTGTATTTCATCAAGAGTCCATTGTTCTTCGGGTTTTCTTTCAAAAAGGACTCACCAACACCGGAAGATGGCTTTTTCTCCACGGTAGGAGGTTGCCATGCAACAAGAATGCACATCCAAGCTCTTTCATCAATACTTTTGATGTAATTTCGCATCTTAGACTTCCAAAGAGAATAATTTGTGCCATCCGAGACAGGAGGCCTATTTTGGTGATTTTGGCATTCCATAATGACTACACTTTCGGATCAACACTCAGTAATATTTCGAGAGTTGGCTCGATACCAATTGAAAGTTTCGTGTAGCTAGGAAACTTGGATCACGCAATAGGCAACGGATGTGAGTACAGATGTGTCTCACAACTGTCCACACATCCACAGATAATGCAGCGGAATAAAGTAAATAAAAGCAAATTAAATGCAATAACTCAAGAGTTATATACGCTTGCTTGATACGTGTGATCAGCAAACTAGGCTTACGCCCAAAAACCTTTCACTATAAAAACTTTTGTTTCTTACAAAAACAAATAAGTGAAAAACTAAAATATGAAAATACTAAACAAGTTCTAATCACCTTCTATGATATGAACAACTCCCCTTTCCCAAGTAGGACTTATTCAATCAGAAGTAAAACAAGAGAACTTTATGAAAACCTAGATGTGAGTTACGTATGTAAGCTCACAACCTAAAATCAACAAGGTCGTATGCAATGAAGTTGTGAATGTGGTGCCCAAATTCTGTGTTGGATTCACGCGAGTTTGAAGACATCCGAGTTATTTGAAAAACGGAGTCGCCACGCCATTTTGATTACCTCAAAACTTTGAAAAAAAGGTTTTATGGGTTCGGAGGTTAAGTTACCCCTTGGGAAGAACGTTTGGCGTTCACCCAAGGTGCCTTGCCGGAGCAAGTCTCCCAAGATTTCATTAAATCGTGCTTGCTTGCGTGCTTTCTTGTGTGCATGTGTTTGAAAATAAGGGGGGAATGTCCCAAGTTGTCTTCCGAACGTACAAACCATTTGTTGGTTGTCGCTCGGGATTCCTTGGAATTTTATGTATTCGGGATTATGATCTCGTCCTCATCTTATGACGTGTGATCATCGCTTTTTAAACCTCGGGAACCTCGGGACTTGCGTGATCGAGAGAATGACTCTCTTTTGGTCAAAGATGAGGTTCTTTAGAAAAGGAGGGTCCTTAGCCCATCAATCCTACGCTTTAAGACGGTCGAGCTCGTATAGAGGCTTCATACTCTTTCTTAAGCGATAATCGGAGATATAGGGTTCAAGGTGTCCCTTTCTAAAGAAATCGTGAACCTTTAATGGAAGGAACGATGTAAAGATAGGATCTTTTTACACCGGTCCGTTCCAAGGTTGGGGGAAAGGGGAAATGCATGATGAAAAATGACTCTTTAATGAAAAGATGACATTTTTGGTTTTAGCAAATGATGCTTTTTTGATTGAAAGAAATGATCTTTATGCAAGTGATGCGTAAAGATAGGATTTTTATGCAAATGATGCATTAGAAAAGGTTTTTTGAATGCAAAGGATGCATTTGTATTGAAAAGATTGGATTTTTATGTGCAAATGATGCATAAAAATGACATTTTTATTTGAAAATGGAGGTTTTAGGTGCAAAGGATGCACCTTTATGAAAAAGACTACATTTTTATGACAAATGAGGTCTTAATGCATGCAAAAGGGAAAGGGGGTGATAAAGATGTGATCTTTATGAATAAATGCCAAGTCCCAAGCAAGATATATGAATGCAATGAGCAAGTATATCAATTAAAATGCAAGGTTAGGGCGTGCGAGGTTACCAATTGCTTCCTTTGCTTCTTTGGTCGGAGCTAGGAGGAGAGATTGGTCTTGGATCTTCAAGGAGGAGGGAGGGAGCTTCTTGGCCTTCTTCTTCACCTTCTTGAGCCTTCACCAATATTCTTCACGTCTTGGGAGTGACTGATTGTATTGATATGGATTGTATGTATTGTTGTCGTTGTTTGAAATGAGTAGAGGAGGGCTCTATTTATAGGCAGTCTGGATAAGGCTAATGAAGCCGTGCGGCCAGAGATCTTGGGCTAATGCAGCCGTGCGGGCTTATCCACAATGACTCAGCATTCTAGAACCATGCAAGGTGGCATTATTCTAGAACCCTCTTCCTAATTAAGAAAAACGTGTTTTCTTAATTAGGAAGGCTCCCTTCAGCCCTAATTTGATTTTGGACTGTTCCAGGACATTTCCGGAACACTAGGAAGGTCCGGGGAATTACCGGGAAACTTACCGAAATTGCCGGAAAATTTAACCGGAAGGCATGAGCCAGATTTGGGTACTTACAGAAGTATGTGTACTTTTCTCACAAAAAAACCGTGGCTTCTCTTTGTGCTGAATGCCTTGTATTTATAGTGCACCATTGAGAAGATCTTCATGCAATCGACCTCTTCCATTGTGAGAATCCTTTTCCTGTATAAAAACATAAACACACTCACAAGGAAATCAAATATTAGTAGGTTAGTCCTAATATAAAACTATGTACATAAATAAAATATATTTACCATATTTACAATTCCTAGTCAAAGTAATATACTTATAAATCTCCATGAAAGTTTCAAAATCTTCTTACCATAATAGAAGACAAATTAAATAAGGAAGCAAGTAGTTCCTTAAACAAACTCACGCTTTCATAATGCACTAATGATATTCCAAAAATTACTTTCCTTTTGAAATCCAAATGTAGTGAATACATCTACGAGGACAAAGAAGATGAATTCCTGAAGGAGAGAAGAAATAGGCAGGAATGCAATGGCAGCGGTTCTCACCTTACAAAGTATATCCTTTTAATATTGGAGAGATCTGAAGCTATTTGAATAAATCTAGCTAAATAAGTACAGGCGTACAGCTTGACGTATGTTTTCTTTTTCAATCTACATCTTTTATTGCGTAGTTTTTGTTCTAGAAGTAGGATACGTCTCGCATATGTCCAAGTGTTTGTTACTGCAGATAACTAAAAGATGAGACTTTCGACAAAATGGATTTTTTGCCACTTTGTTCCTTTTTTTAGCAAAGGCTAATCTTACTCCTGTTAAAGCCCTCGATCTGCTTGAATTGAAACTGTAATATGCAAAAATCACTATTTGGGTGTCACACGGCTAAACAATGGCAATCACTGGTTACAACAACAGTATGTATCATATCATACTAAAATGGAATTCCGGATAACCAATCATCATCGGCACCAGGTTGTCCCAAAATACATCTAGACAAAATATTGCAATACAAACTATCCGTGTATGCCAGGAAATACAATTAATAACACACTTGAGCACTTCATTGAAATTTTACTTCATAAAAATTGCGATACATGGAGACAAGATCAAATAGAATGAAAAATCCTATAAAATGATCTCTTACATTTATATTTTTCGTCTAAGTTGTGCTGAGAGATGAGCAATTATAGAAGGAATACGGTTACTGAACGATACATAGACTAACTTGTAAGATATGCATCATCTAGGCCATTTTAAACATTACTCATTTGCAGGAAAGAAGGAAAGTTACTGAAGTAAAGACGAAGTTGATTGGATCATTCTGAGGGAGGGAGTATCCCCTGAAGGAATGAGGAAAACATGGTCAAGGCACGTTCAGGCTGGTAGCTTGGAACTGTATGTCCGGCTCCCCTCACTGTTATTAGTACCGCTCCCTTGTATTCAACCAAATATCCGCCAACCTGTCACCATTGTTTCATGTAAAGTCTGTCAATTACCATCAATTACTCCACATACTTTATTGTTTTACCAGGACATTGTTGAATAACGGAATGTTAATTTACAGTTTTTTTTTTTTTTCAGGACACGAAACTATTAGCGTTTTTTTCTTTGGGATGCAAAAGATGTTGTTCGTAGCTTTTGAGATTATCCTTTTTTACTACGACAAATGGAAAATATCTTCTAGAAACAAACAGAAGAAACTCCGAATAGGTACTGCATAATACAAATAGGCCCACATAAGTTGACAACAAATGTTAACAAAGCCAGATTAATTGTTCTGATATAGTCAAACCTTTAAGAAAAGAGAAACGACATATTGAAAATTGAAAGAATGGAACAAATATGGAAAAACTGGCCTATCAAGTTCATGTGATCAATGAACGAGAGATTTAACACGTATAAGGGTCCACATCAATTGCTTGCAAAATAAACTTTGGCCAAATTGCTTTCTGATTAGTAATTAATCTTATTTCCCCTGTTAAGAGATCTCCTCTCTCTGAGCAGGACACACAATATTACCAATAATGGCTGAAAGCGTGAGTTTTTAAGGAACAAATATTGTTTCCTTATTTTCGAAATTACATCAAAGATGGTAAGTTGATTTTAGGACTTTCATGAAAGATTTACTGTGTCCCACTTTAACAAGGACTTTGTAAATAGAGTAAATATCTTTTATTTATGTAAATAGTTTTATATTAGGACTAACCTACTAACATTCTATTTCTTTGTGAGTGTACTTTATGTTTCCTTATAGGTTTTGAGATCCCACAAAGGAATGCTGTTGATTACGTGAAGATCTTCTCCATGGTGCATATAAATACAAGGAAGCTGCACAAGAGAAGACACGGCTTGAAGAGAGAAAAATACTTTGTCATTCACGGTTTTCAACATTGTTGTTTTAGGTTGTAAGTGAAGGTTGTGACATACATCCGAACTCACATCTAGGTTTTAATCGAGTTCTTTGTTTTACTTCTGACTAGAATATGATCTACTTGGGAAAGGGAAACTGTTCTTGTCGTAGAAGGTGATTAGAACTCATTTAGTATTTTCGTCTTTTAGTTTTTCACTTATTCATATTTTGTAAGAAACAAAAGTTTTAATAGTGAAAAGTTTTTGGGCGTAAGCCTAGTTTGCTGATCTCAAGATCAGTAAGCGTATATAACCCTTGTGTTATTTATTTATTCTGCTGCATTATTTGTGGATGTGTGGACAGTTGTGAGATACATCTGTACTCACATCCGTGTTCTGTTGAGTTGTTTGAAGCTTCCTAGCTACACGAAACTTTCAATGGCAATGTTAATCATAGATAACAAAAAATTGTGAAATTGGGAAAAATGCTTCAACTGCCCAAATCCATGGTTGATATAGGGAATTAAGTCAAGAGGACAGATGTAACTTAAGAAATCACCTCTTTGTTGAGATACCATGCACGAAATGCCGTCTGGACTGGTAGCTTCATGGCGTTGATTGAGTACCTAGAAGATGTAATTGGAACACGTCCATCTACATCCCCACTATAAAATCATGAAACATTGCGCAGTTAATTGATCCTTCAAAGATTGTTTAGTGAAAGTTTTCATAAATGATCATTGTAAAATGCAGTTTAAAGTTAAGATTAATAAATATATCCTCTTGAAGCGGGATACAGAAGTTCTTATATCGTCAATGAAGGTGTGTAAAATCAGTAGGTTAGTGCTTACCTGTAAATCCAGAGTCTCTGGCCATTTGCAATGAGATACTCAATGACAGGAAGGATGGTTATCGGGCTGTCAGTCCAATAAAAAGGACTGCAAAGTATTCGAAAATTGATAACAAGTTATGGGGTCTTCTTAGGTATAAGAACTATATACAATATAGAATGATATAGTTGTTCATGACATTTTAGCAACATTTTAAATATTAAAAGAGGAGCTCTGCAGGTTGCCTCCATTTTATCCGTACGTGATGCTTTTTGTGTTTTGAACTGAATAACTTCTTATTATATTGTGTACCGACTGTCGTAAGAAATTTGATTCAGTAAATTAACATACCCGCAACCATTCCAAGGCATAGGTTTTGCATGGAAAGACGCTTGAAGCTCAGTTGTATTCAAGTAAGAGGTTAAATGATATCCCCAGCAGGGATCGAAGGAGCTGACCTGAGATGAGACAAAAAAGTTTAGCTCCAAATATTAATCTGATAAAGTCATAATAATTGCAGAAGGGCTTATTTTATATTCTTCAGAAAATAATGGAACGAGGCAATCGGGCAAAGTGCATTATTTTAGAATATGTCAAGCATGTCAAACAGCACAAGTAATTGACCTCACCTTTATAGGATCTAGAAAGGGTCAAAAGGAATGTGGTCGTTGGGCAATTTGGGAGATTCTAATTTGAGCCCATGCCACATAGGTTGATATAGACAAACAAGTAAAATGGCTCGACATACATTGAGGTACACAAATATTCAAAGGTGAAAATATATTCAAGGGAATAGTATAAATGAAAATTGCAAAAATATGGAGAGAATAAATTGTAAAGGGTAAAAGATAAATCGAACATCAAGGTGGACTTTTGTAATTTAAAGCAATATTTTGTTCTGATATGTGATTTGTAGACCAAAGAGATCTTTATTAAAAGTTCTGAAGGAATTTTCATAACACTTACGGAGCCAGTGGAACCGTTGCTAGCTTGAGGATCTAAGCAAATTGGGGCATAAATGTTGTATAAATCGATGTCACCCCACTCATCCCAAGCTTTTTCTAAGAAGCTGTCACATGATCCAGTTGAAGAATCATTTATGAAATTACAGTACTTTAAGACCCCTTCATGAGTCTCATCTGAGTTTATCCCGTGGGTCCACCAGTAATCGAAAAGCCCTTTCGAGTTTGTTACATCATCAATCCATGCATTCCCTATCTGCATAGTCCAAATAATATTAGAAACAGAAAATATATGTTACTAAAAGGGATGTGCATAGTATCCCATGATTTTGATAGCTAAATGGTTTCGTAGTTTAACATGATTAGTCAGCATCCACCAATCACAGTACTACATTAGCATTTTGGAGTCAACTTTGGACAGTATCTTACGATTGCCAAATTTAATGAAAAAAATCATATATGCATGGTATGAACATACAGCAATTCCTTTGAGATTGATGATTGTTTGGTTTGTCTTCTTGTTATTGAGCACAATCGTATAGGCAAGCTGATGCACGTAATGACCAGCATAGCTTTCCCCAGTTATGTAAAAATCACGGTTTTTATACTGTGGGAACCTCTCAAGCCAATTGACAAGAAAGGTATACGCGTCCTGGGCAGTGCTTTTGTCACCAGTGATATTATATACTGAAGATGAATTTGAGTATGAAAATCCAACTCCAGCAGGGGACTCCAAGAAGAGCACATTCGCAACTGCAGACATGAAAGTATCAAAAATAAAAGCTTAAGCATGTGTATATGTGTGTGTCTATGAGTGTATATCTGCTGAAGAGGAAGAGTGAAATAAGTATCATTATTTGAGTTGGATCAAGCTCACAGTTGTTCCATCCGTATTTGTTTCTTGAGAGAGTTCGGCCATCAGTATTGACTCTAAAGGGTCCTAGTTCCTCAAAGGCTCCAATTAAAGAGGAACATCCTGGTCCTGTTGATCAAAATGTACATTCACACATTGATTACTTGATCAAAACAAAATGTAGCATATTAAAATATAAACACAAGTACTAAGTAATATGCAATTGTACCTCCATTTAACCACAATACCAACGGATTGGTGGAAGAATTCTGAGGAGACTCAACAAAATAATAGAAAAGAGCTTTTCCTATGGTTGGACTTGGATCAACAGTGATGTAGCCTGAATACTGATCAAAATCTACACCTTCAGGTTGCCCTGGCAACCCGACAATCTTGTCAAGCTGCGCCAACCCATCTTGGGGTGCAATATACACGGAAGAGGGCTCTTCGGTTCCATCTTCTATTGCCCAAGTATCTGGAACAGGTGGATTACTAGATCTGCGAGATCTAAGTAACTTGTCAAGGCTTTGTACCTGTTCATTGGCATTAGTTATCACCCACAATCCCAGTATGCAAAAAGAGAGTACTACTTTAATCATCATATTGATTAGTTTCTAATCTTGCCTCTTAGTGTTGTTGAATGGTCCCTTTATATAGAAAAAAAAGGCTTCAAATTTCAGGCCTCTGGTTTGTCCGCTTGTAATTACGGAAATCTTACAAGCGGTTCTTTATGTACATCTGATAGAAAAGTGTTTGTATTAACCTTGATATATTCAAATAAAATCCTTTCAAAGAATTTAAATTGATTAATATATGAAAAATAATTATAAATTATGAACCTCTTGAGCGTCAAGCCAAATGAATGGTGGTATACACTTAATGGCAGTGCTCTTCTTACCGGTTTTACAATGAAGCTGTATTTTCATATAAAATGTTAGTGGCAATTTTATATCTTTGAAGCCGTTTGTTTGCTAAAGTTTACTCCGTCGTACTTTTGTTACATTTAGTTTCCTAAATGGCCGTCTTGTTTGGCTACATGTTATCATTTCTAGCTGAAATAGCCCGAGCTTCTAATGGAAAATCTTAAATAATCTCTTGGCCTGCAGGATAATGTATAATTCTATATGAATATAATTTATCTTTTCCCTTTTCTGCTTAATTTTGTTCGCTAAACATACTGATGAAACATTATTGTATTTGCATAGTCAATTCCAGTAGAGACGATCCGCTTCTCATAAATGAGTTGTCATTCAATCTTTAGCAACTAACAGCTTCTTCTCAAATGCATATGTCTGTTCTAAAACCCCAAATTACCACTGGACGAAGCAAAGACCAAAAGAACGGCAGATCTTTGGGCTATATATAGTTACAATTTTACAGCAATAAGTGGCAAGGTTAGCTTAGCTAGAATATAATTAACAAGATGATAAATGTTTTACTCTCTTTCTGTTTATTGGCCTTGTGTACATTGAGTTATGCAGATCATCAAGCGGACAGGGTTTTTACGATGCTCAAATCCAAAATATCAATGAGCCATCCAGTTTCAGACATTTGGATAGAAATAGATGACACTGAAGAGTACTCGCCTGTGTACGTTGGACCCCAAGATGGGTTGGCGCAACTTGATAAGATCCTAGCACTGCCTGGCCAACCTGAAGGGGTCGATTTTGATCAGTATTCAGGGTATATTAACGTTGATCCAAAGACAGAAAAAGCTCTGTTCTATTACTTTGTTGAGTCTCCACAGAATTCATCCACCAACCCTTTGGTTCTGTGGCTAAATGGAGGTACTATTACTCATCTATCTTTCAGTGCAATACCCTTTTTTAAACTACCCCTTTCTCAATCATTTTTTTATCAAGAACAAAAATGGACATTCATTTTGGGACGGAGGGTGTAAGTTATTACCATTTGAATAGTTCAGCTTGATCAGTACAACTCAAAAATTCATGTTTTTTTTTTGTTTTTGCTGCTGTGAATTACTTATTATGTGATAATGAAAAAATTGACTATTCCATCTAATAATAATCATCATTGATAAACAGGACCAGGATGTTCGTCTTTAATTGGAGGCTTTGCTGAATTAGGACCATTCAGAGTCAACAGTGATGGAAATACTCTATTTCGAAATAAGTATGCATGGAATAATGGTGAGGTTGATCAAAAGCATTATTATCAGAATCTTATTTTCTTTACATATCCTTGTAGACTATATATCATCGTGCAGATAAAAGATTATTGATATTGGCATGCAGTTGCAAACGTGATCTTCTTGGAGTCCCCTGCTGGAGTTGGCTTTTCCTATGCAAATGTGACTGCAGTTTATAACAACACCGGTGACAAGAGCACTGCTGATGATGCGTATACCTTTCTAGTTAATTGGCTCGAGAGGTTTCCACAGTACAAAAACCGTGATTTTTACATAACTGGTGAAAGCTACGCTGGCCATTACGTGCCTCAATTAGCATACACTATTCTCCAGAATAACAAGATGTCGAACCAAACCATCATTAATCTGAAAGGGATTGCGGTACGTTTCATTATAATTTATTCCTCTCTCTCTCTCTCTCTCTCTCTCTCTCTCTCATGCATATGTTTTCTGCAGGGGCGGATCTTAGTGAGGGGTGGGTAGGGCTCAAGCCCACCCCAGATTTTTAGAAAAAAAAAAAAAAAAAAATTTTTTTTATTATATCCACACTAAAGTTGTGTCCACCTGTTCAACCCAGAAGTTGTTTCTTTATGAAAGCTACTTCTCCACTGCTACTACTCCCTCCCCTCTCTCTCTCTCTCTCTCTCTCTCTCTCTCTCTCTCTCTCTCTCTCACACACACACACTCACAAAGGAAGAGGTCGATTGCATGAAGATCTTCTCAATGGTGCACTATAAATACAAGGCATTCAGCACAAAGAGAAGCTACGGTTTTTAGAGAGAAAAATACACATACTTCATTGCATACGTCCTTGTTGATTTTAGGTTGTGAGCTTACATCCGTAGCTCACATCTAGGTTTTTATAAAGTTCTCTTGTTTTACTTCTGATTGAATAAGTCCTACTTGGGAAAGGGGAGTTGTTCATATCGTAGAAGGTGATTAGAACTTGTTTAGTATTTTCATATTTTAGTTTTTTCACTTATTTGTTTTTGTAAGAAACAAAAGTTTTTATAGTGAAAGGTTTTTGGGCGTAAGCCTAGTTTGCTGATCACACAGATCAGTAAGCGTATATAACTCTTGAGTTATTGCATTTAATTTGCTTTTAAATTACTTTATTCCGCTGCATTATCTGTGGATGTGTGGACAGTTGTGAGACACATCTGTACTCACATCCTTTGCCTGTTGCGTGATCTAAGTTTCCTAGCTACACGAAACTTTCAATTGGTATCAGAGCCAACTCTCGAAATATTGCGAGTGTTGATCCGTAAAGTGTAGTCATTATGGAATGCCAAAATCACCAAAATAGGCCTCCTGTCTTGGATGGCACAAATTATTCTCTTTGGAAGTCTAAGATGCGAAATTACATCAAAAGTATTGATGAAAGAGCTTGGATGTGCATTCTTGTTGCATGGCAACCTCCTACTGTGGAGAAAAAGCCATCTTCTGGTGTTGGTGAGTCCTTTTTTGAAAGAAAACCTGAAGAACAATGGACTCTTGATGAAATACAAGCTGCAAATTACAATTCAAAAGCCATGGGTGCTATTTCCGGCCATGTTTCGGAATATGTACAAGCTTATAACAAATGAGAGTATAGCCAAAAGCTGCTTGGGATATTTTGCAAACTCAATGTGAGGGAGCACCAAGTGTGAAGGCTACCGGGCTTAGAATTTTAATGGATAAGTTTGAGTTACTTCGAATGGAAGAAGCGAGGATATTGTGTCATATGCTTTGCTAAGATTCATGAGATTTCAAATGAATGCACAAGTCTAGGAGAATCTATCTCCAATGCAAGACTTGTTAGTAAAATTCTAAGGACCTTGCACGAGAGGTTTAACATTAAAGTAGGCGTGATTGAAGAAACAAAGGACACAAACACTGTAGGTCTTGACACCATCATAGGAATCTTGGCTGTGTTTGAGCTTAACCTTGAGGCTCGGAAGAAGAACAAAACACACGAGTCTTGCTCTTAAAAGTCTTTCTTGCTCTACCAAAAGAGCTTGTGGAATTATCCTCTGAAATTGACAAGTCTAATCTTGAAGATGAGGATGTAGCTTTTATTTCAAAGAAATTCGGTTCTATCTTGAAAAATAGAAGGATAAGCAAATTCCCCAATAGACCTACTTCCAAGTATGCTGAAAAGCCAAAACCTAGCAACGACACTGGATTCAAGAAACCAAGTTTTGAAAATAAATCATCTGAATCTGTCCAATGTAGGGCATGTCGTGGCTTTGGTCATTATGCCAATGAGTGTGCTAACACACTTAAAAAGAAGGGAATGAGCTTAACTGCTACCCTTAGTGACAGTGAGGATGAGGAAGATGAGGTGGCTAATATGTCTGTCTTAAATTGCCATTACGTGTTTAATGCCTTTTACGAGATATAGAAGAATATACTCCTGAAAATCCCTTGGATGTGAGCTCGATTGTGTACACATCTGGTGTCACATCTGACCAGTGCTGAATCTTGTTTCTCTGTAAAGGAGATTCGAGATGATGAAGATGAAGAAAGGGACATTCCCTATGAGGAACTTTTTGCCACATACAAGGAGCTGCATACAGATTGGATGAAAAGATTGGACAAAATAGAGGTACTTGTTAAGGTAAACAAATCTTTGTCTGATAAATTGGCTACTTGTGAAGATGAAAAAGCTGTACTTTCAAAAGAAAATGATGCTCAAAAAGATACCATTGCAAGACTTGAAGTCCTTGTGACCAAAAGAGAAGTTGACCTTGAAAAATTCAAGAATGAATGTGAAAAAGCTGAAAATACTTTTACTAAGTTAAACAAAAGTAAAATGAAAATGGAAGAAGCTTTTTCTATGGGTCAACGTGACAAAATTGGTATAGGTTTTGAAAATAATTTTGTAAAGGAGGGATGTGAGGCTTCTACCTCTAAAAGTGTGAAAAAACAAGCTTTTAAAGAAAAAGTCATTCTGAGTGAGAAGAGACCAAGGAAGAGGCATTACATTTGCCATTACTGCCTTACTCCTGGTCACATTAGGCCCTTCTGTTACAAGCTCAAGGCTGATAAAAAATCTGGTCACTTCAATCAGCCTCAGATGTGTGAGAAGATGTATGCACATCCTAACACACATCTTGTCAATCTGAGACCTCTGCAACCCAAAAGGAAAACTGTTAAAAAGTGGGTGGCCAAACCAATTACCACCTGTAATGTTGTTTACTCTTCCCTCAAGAGTACTGTCTATGGCTCTTGGTATTTTGATAGTGGGTGCTCTAGGCACATGACTGGAAACCAAGCAGTCCTTCTTGATTATGAAGTGATAAATGGAGGGAAAGTAAATTTTGGTGGAGGTGCTCAAGGAAAGATTGTTGGGAAAGGAACCCTAGATGTCAAGGGTCTCCCAAAATTGCACAATGTGTATCATGTGGAAGGCTTGAAAGCCAACCTAATAAGCATCAGTCAACTGTGTGATGATGACCTATTTGTGAAGTTTGATAAGCACTTGTGTGAAGTGTTTGATAAGGATAATAAATGTGTGTTTACTGGTCCTAGATCTGCTGACAATTGTTACCAATTTGGTGACAATCTTTCTTGCCTAAGCTCAAAAGCTAATGATGTCAATCTGTGGCACCAAAAATTAGGGCATGCTAGGTTTGTAGAACTACTGGAAGAACTTCAAAGGTTTGAAGCTATTAAAGACCTCCCGAAGCTGAACTTCAAGAACCACGATGTACGTGGTTCATGTCAAAAGGGAAAACAAACAAAAGCATCACATAAAAAGGTCCAACAATGCTCCACAACTAGATGTTTGGAGATGATTCACACTGATTTAATGGTACCTATTGAAGTAGAAAGCTTTGGTAGGCAAAAGTATGCCTTTGTGTGTGTTGATGATTATTCTAGGTACACTTGGGTAATGTTCTTAAGAGAAAAGTCGAAACAATTGGAGAATTCAAGAATTGGTACAAAAGGGTGAGAAACCTTTATGGCCTTAAGACTGTAAGAATAAGGTCGACCATGGCACCGAATATGAGAATCAAATGTTCACCAATTTTTGCAATTCTAAGGGAATCACTCATGAGTTTTACGCACCAATCACCCCA
This sequence comes from Adenophora triphylla var. japonica, assembly GCA_022495995.1. Taxonomy (NCBI): domain Eukaryota; kingdom Viridiplantae; phylum Streptophyta; class Magnoliopsida; order Asterales; family Campanulaceae; genus Adenophora; species Adenophora triphylla. The sequence goes on from JAFEMH010005736.1 coordinate 121,466, forward strand.
CGGCAAAATGGAATTCTTGAAAGAAAGAATAGAACCTTGCAAGAAATGGCTAGGGTCATGCTAAGTTCTAAGAACTTGTCCAAGAAATTTTGGGCGTAAGCTTTAAACAACGCTTGCCACATTGGCGATAGGGTGTTTCTAAGGATTGGTAAGCCTTTGTCACCCCATATCAAATCCTCCTTGGAAAGAAACCAAGCGTGAAATATTTTCATGTGTTTGGATGTGTTTGTTATATTCTCAATGATAGAGAATACTGTCCAAGTTTGATTCAAAGAGTGACAAAGCAATTTTCATGGGCTATTCCACAAACGAGTAGAGCTTACAGAGTTTTCAATCTCAAAACTAAGACCATTATGGAATCTGCTAATGTTAAATTTGATGACTCACTTGATCTTAACCTCAAGACTGCGAGGATGATGTTTCGAGGTTGCTTCTTTGAATTTGGAAGGATGAAGAAACATGTCTTGAAAAATCAAAAGAAGCTTCCAGTCTTGATAAAAATGTTGAACACGATAAGGATGTAACCAAGGATGTGGACACATCTGCCTCCACATACGAACCCACATCTGCTCCCACATCCACTCAAACTCCTGTGGCGAGGACGGTTCCTCGATTCGATCGGGATGATGCTCCAGAAGGTAATGTGAATGGGTGTGTGGATAGGTCAAAGGATATCCCTTCAAAAATCCAGAAAAACCACCCCACTTCACAAGTTGTGGGAGATGTGCATGCTCAAGTGAGAACTAGACAAAAGGACAAAGTTGATTATAGAAAGATGGTTGGTTTATGGAGTTGCTCCTCAGCATACTCCCAGGTAAATTTCTGTTGTTTTGTTTCAAAAATTGAACCTAAGAATGTTGCTGAAGCATTGAAAGATCTTGGCGGATTATGGCTATGCAAGATGAATTAATTCAATTTGAAAAGAATGAGGTATGGACTCTTGTTCCTAGACCCTCACATGGTAATGTCATAGGAACCAAATGGATTTTCAAGAACAAAACTGATGAGCAAGGTGTGATAACTAGAAATAAAGCTAGGTTAGTTGCTCAAGGTTATACTCAAATTGAGGGAATTGATTTTGAGGAGACATTTGCTCCTGTTGCAAGAATTGAGTCCATTAGGCTTTTGTTAGCCATTGCTTGTTACCTCAAGATTACTCTTCATCAAATGGATGTTAAGAGTGCTTTTCTAAATGGGATATTAAATGAGGAAGCCTATGTTGAACAACCTAAAGGCTTTGTGGACTCCAAATATCCTAATCATGTGTATAAACTGAAGAAAGCTCTGTATGGGCTAAAGCAAGCCCCTAGAGCTTGGTATGGTAGATTGACTGACCATTTGCTTCAACTAGGATTCAAGAGAGGTGAGGTTGACAAAACCTTGTTTGTGAGGAGAAATAAGAAGGAGATTCTTGTGGCACAAATCTATGTAGATGACATTGTGTTTGGATCAAATTCTGATCCAATGCTAACTGAATTTGTGGATAGCATGACTTCCACATTTGAGATGAGTATGGTAGGTGAGTTGAACTTTTTCTTAGGCTTACAGATTAAGCAATTCAAAGATGGCATGTTCATTTCACAGTCTAAGTATGCCAAGAATCTTGTGAAAAAGTTTGAGCTTGAACACTCTTCACATCAAAGAACCCCAATGGGATCTTCCCAAAAGCTAAGTCATGATTCGATGGTGAGAGTGTTGATCAAACCCTTTATAGAAGCATGATAGGAAGTCCGCTTTACCTCACTGCAAGTAGACTGACATTATGTACGGTGTGTGTCTCTGTGCTAGATACCAAGCCAACCCTAAAGTGTCCCATCTTAAAGCCTTGAAAAGAATCATTAGGTATGTGAGTGGGAATTTGTGAACCTAGGTGCATTACTCTAAAGAAACAAACACTAATTTGGTTGGGTATATGATTCGATTGGGCTGGAAATAGTGATGATAGAAAGAGTACCACCGGTGGATGTTTCTACCTAGGAAATAATCTTGTGTCTTGGTATAGTAGGAAGCAAAATTGTGTGTCCTTGTCCACCGCCGAAATTTGAATATGTTGCCCTTGGGAGTTCTTTGCACACAATTACTTTGGATGAATCAAATGCTAAAAGATTATGGATTGAATAGCAAATTTTTGACTGCTTTTTGTGATAACAAAAGTGCCTTGGACATATCTAGAAATCCTGTCCAACATTCTAGAACAAAGCACATTGATATTAGACATCATTTCATCAGAGATCTTGTAGAACAAAAAGCGTGTGTCCGGGAATTTGTTGGGACCGAAAATCAATTGGGCGATATATTTACAAAGGCATTAGATTTGAAGAGATTTTCCTCCTTGAGGAAGTCTCTTGGCTTGTGTGATATCTAAGGTTGTGAGATCAGATGTGTCTCACATCCTCTAACACATCTGTATATTAGATTAACTGAAAAAAAAAAATTATAAAAAATAAAAATTCAAAAAATATCATGCATTAGCACGAAATTTCTCAGTGTGGTCACTTGTGAGTCTTCATCTTTGACATTATTTTTGATCACTTAATTGTGAGTATTTTCTGTCCATGTTATCTTTTGATAACTTGGTATAACCTTCCTAGGTATCTCACAGTGGGTGCTATAAAAAAAAAAAATATGTGTGAGAAACAGCTGCTTCACCCTTAGTATGAAGCCATACCATTGTGATCAAGTGATTTTCATAAGAAAACTTGAAGTCAAACTTGATAAGATCATTGGGAAAAAGGGCTATCTTTGGGATCAAGTAAAGTGAAAGCTACTCACAATGCAAAAATCCACATAAAAAAAAATTGGTGGATGCATCCTAGAGGCTGTGCAGATTGGATTATTGCTCATTGACTTTTTGTGATCTAAATGTGTCCCTAAATGTGATGCACATCCTATGCCACATCCATAAGATGAGAATATTTCCATCACCTGTGTGTTTGCATCATGCTAGGCATATTGCATCTTTAGGACATATAGGAGCTTTGTAAATATGCTAGTTAATTAATTTTCTTTCCTAGTTCATTCTTTGATTATATAGGTTTTTGATCTCCAATATCTTTCATGAAAGAAAAAGGTGTGTATCAATCCTTGTTTGAAAAGGTTGGAAAATTCAATTGGGATTCTGTTTTATTTAAAGATATGACCGAAATATTTTTGTTTCCATAAAAATCTAACAAAATCTTGGTTTATTTTTGATCCCCTATTTTCTTGGAAGGTGATTGTGTGTGGTAACCTCAAAGGTTTCTAGCCGTTGGAGGACTCTTAAGGATTTTGAGCTGTGCTAAACCGATTTGGAGAAGGTTTCCTAATTCTATTTGGAAAGGGGGAGCTGTGAGTATTTATGAGACCTCACATCCGTCCCATCCCCCATAAACCCTTTGCAAAACCCTTTGTTCTTCCTTCTTTTTGCACACAAATTCACACCATTGCATTAATTCCTCCTTCCACTGTTCAACCTAACCAAATCCCTCTGTTAAATGGCCGAGCATTCAAACATTCGAGAGGAAGACGTTCTTGATATTGTTCCAATTTCAATAGCTAAAAGCGAGGATTCCATTCTCTTAAACCCTGTGATTTCCAAATTTCTTGCAGAATTTTCATCTCCATCGCCTTCGTCTGATCCTGAAATGGAAGCCGCTCCTCCAAAATCCCCCACATTGGAACCGGTTGCTGAAAACCCTAAGGCTCCATCCTCTCCGGTGATTCCACCATCGGATGTCGCCCCTGTCTCAACCTCTGTGGAACCTTCTTCAACCAAGAAGAGGAAGCTTTCCCAAGCTAAACCCCCAAAGCCTGCTGCTCCTCCAGTGCCCCGTCGAAATCTTCGTCGTTCTGGTAGGGTTCGCAAATTGTCAGAAGCTGACAAGGCCAAGAATCTACAAAAACCTGGCGGGAAACCCTCTACTGCTATTGCTCTTGAAGAAGATGAAGAAGAAGAAGAGGTAATTCCTCCTCTGATTAGGACTAAGTCTCAACCCCCAATAATTCCTCCCTTGGTTGTTGACCCTGTTCCTGCAATTCCCCCTTCTGATAATATTCCCCATGTTGATCCCATTACTCCTGTTGAGGATGCTCCCCATGTTGTCTCTGTTTCTCATGTTGATCCTATTGCTCCATCTTCTCCAATAATACCATCTGACCCCATTATCCCCATTATTGTTTCACCTTCTGAGGATAATATGTCTGCTCCTGTTGTTAAGCCCTCTGTTCCCTTGGCCTCTAGTCCTGTTGAGGACCTTATATCCTTTAGTGATGAAGAGCCATTGGCTAAAATCTTAATGGACTTAAAGGGTAAGAAAAAGGTGGCTGCTACTGATTTAGAGCCCATTGAAGATGAGACTGATTCTAGTTATGATAGTGATGACACTGCATCTGATGAGAACTACAAGTTAGGGAGAGAAGAGTTTGATCAAGAAAAAAAAGGACCAAGAGTTAGACTCCTCTGCTGCTGATGACACTGAGATAGAATCCATCCAAGTCCCATTCCCTTCAAAGGATGTGTCTGAGGATGTGCCCACATCCAGACGCACATCTACAAGGAAGAAAGTTGAAAAGGGCATATCTTCTATCTTTTTACGTTGTCTCTACCCCTAAACCCTTTTCAAAGAAGTTTTTAACCAAAAAGGCATCTGATAGGTTTGCCTTAATTTCTTCCAAATCCTTTGTTGTAGAAATGAAAAGGGATAGGGAAACTTTTGCTAAGCTTGGGATGGACAAATTCTTTGAGGAAAGAGGATTATTCTTAACTGTTGACCATCCCCTTCCTTTCTATCCTAAAATGATCTATGATTTTTATGCCAATTTGCCTAAGGGATTAGATAAAAACTACTCCTCTCCTCCCACTGTCTATGTTAGAGGAGTGTTTGTCCCTTTTACCCCTTCTGTCATCAATGATTTGCTTGGGTTGAATGATTATTTGGATGAATTGGTTTCTGTTGAGGATGATGAACTTGTGACTGCCATTACCCATGGCAAAGTAACCTCTTGGCCAGTGAAGCCTAAAGACTTAGGAAGTGGATCTTTATCTTCCCTTTACTGTTTTCTTCACTCCATTCTTGTTGCCAATCTTTGCCCCTCCAATAACAAAACCTCAGTTACTAGGGTGCAAGCATTGCTTCTTTATAGATTGGGAATTAAGAGGCACATTAATTTTGGTGACTTTATCTTTAGAAAGATTTGTGATTATGGAGAGTCTCCATCAAAGAAATGGTCTTTACCCTATCCTTCCTTGATCTCCCAAATCCTCATTGCCAATGGAGTTAAACACGAAAAGGAGAAGAAATTGTTGAAAATTTTGCTCTCTTTAAGGAATCTAAGACCCTGCTTGACCCTAAGCAAAGACATGTGGATCTTCCTTTGGGTACAGTTCACGAGCTTGGTATGGAAGATGTGGACACATGCGAAGTCACATCGAAGAAAATTTTGTTGCTCGGATGAAGGATCTTGGATGCCGCAATTATAGGCTGCGGAAGCTCAAGCTCAAGCCTCCATTGCCCATGCCAACAATTTGAAAGCTCTTAGGGATAATCTCATTAGATGGCATGCAAAACTTTCTAGTCAAAAGGGGAGATGGATACGGGAAATGAAAAGTGGGATCTTCTTTGTTCTTGATCTTCTTCTTTGCTAAGTAATTTGGTTTTTAAGTGGAGACATTTTGATCTTTAATTTAGGGGAGAAAAGTTTTTTTTGGTTATTTTGTTTTGATGGTTGTTAAAAACAATTTTTAATTCTCTGTTTTAGTTTGTTAGTTTCTAAACAATGGTTTGTAATAGTTTAATTAGGACATGGCTGAATGGTTTTTGCCTTTGCTTAATGAACTGCTGGTATTCTGTTCTAATTCTTGTTTTGCAGTTTTTATGTGTGGATGTGTATACACATCTGGACACACATCCATTCAGGGGGAGTTATGTTTTTCTATATTCTGTGGTCATAATAATGTGATTGTTATAAATCTTTGGCTTTGACCAGAAAGTCCAAAATAGGGGGAGATTGAAAGCGTGAGCTTTTTAGGGAACTACTTGTTTCCTTATTTAATTTGACTTCTATTATGGTAGGAAGATTTTGAGACTTTCATGGAGATTTATAAGTATTCTACTTTGACTAGGAATTGTAAATATAGTAAATATCTTTTATTTATGTACATAGTTTTATATTAGGACTAACCTACTAATATTTGATTTCCTTGTGAGTGTGTTTTATGTTTTCATATAGGAAAAGGATTCTCACAAAGGAAAAGGTCGATTGCATGAAGATCTTCTCAATGGTGCACTATAAATACAAGGCATTCAGCACAAAGAGAAGCTACGGTTTTTAGAGAGAAAAATACACATACTTCATTGCATACGTCCTTGTTGATTTTAGGTTGTGAGCTTACATCCGTAACTCACATCTAGGTTTTTTATAAAGTTCTCTTGTTTTACTTCTGATTGAATAAGTCCTACTTGGGAAAGGGGAGTTGTTCATATCGTAGAAGGTGATTAGAACTTGTTTAGTATTTTCATATTTTAGTTTTATCACTTATTTGTTTTTGTAAGAAACAAAAGTTTTTATAGTGAAAGGTATTTGGGCGTAAGCCTAGTTTGCTGATCACACGGATCGATGGCGTATATAACTCTTGAGTTATTGCATTTAATTTGCTTTTAAATTACTTTATTCCGCTGCATTATCTGTGGATGTGTGGACAGTTGTGAGACACATCTGTACTCACATCCTTTGCCTGTTGCGTGATCTAAGTTTCCTAGCTACACGAAACTTTCAGGTCATATGACAGTCTTCGTGGAGGGGTCTGGGTTGGTTTTAATGTCAATTCAGGGTCTGTCATTAAAAAAATTAGCCAGTTAAGGGATTTTTGACGGAATTTGTTGAAAAACTTGTTAAAGTCTCATGCGCCTCGCACATGCTTAACGGATTGGTCCAAACTAAAGTTAAATTTCATATTCGGGGAGTTAAATGTAATTTCATAAAATAAAAGGACCAAAAATAATTTTTTTTTTAAAAAAAATTTAAATAATCACATTTTAAAACAAAATGAAAAAAAAATATAAAAAATATTATAAATTTATATTTTTATATTTTTTTAACACCCCCACCCAACCCCGCCCCAACCACCCCCCACTCCGTCGGGTAAAAAAATTTTTTTTAACATTTTAAATTTATTTTTAATCACCCCAGCCCCAGCCCTAACCCCCCCCCATCGGGTCAAAAAAAATTTAAACATTTTAAATTTATTTTTAACCACCCCAGCCTTACCCCCCTCCCCGCCCCACCCCCACCCACCCACCCCGCCTCCGAGTAAAAAAAAAATAAACATTTTAAATTTATTTTTAACCACCCCAGCCCCACACATACCCCCTACCCCCTGCCCACCCCCCCCCCTTTCGGGTCAAAATTTTTTTTAACATTTTAAATTTATCTGGTTATCCGAGTCGACCGGCTTCATTGAACCCGTATGTTAAATGGGTTGTAACAGGTATTACTCATCTCAACCTGCTACCCACTTTAACCCGGCTCAACTCAACCCATCCCAACCCGTTACACAGTCAAACCAAAGTAAAAAGTTTGTTTGTACTTCGTCTCAATTTAAATTACAAAATAATAATACAAAAATTATGTATTAATAAAGAAAATTAAATAGAAATATTAATTTTTCCATCTCAAATAATTTATTTTTTTTAAATGTACTTCTATAAAAAAAATTATACTCTTCATTACAAAAATAAATATTACTTTCGAATCAAAATGAATAACCAAAAAATAATACTACATTTTTTATCCCAAAATATTACTTTCGACTCAAATAATTTTTTTTAATATCATAAATATTAAAATAAATTTAAAATGTTTAATTTTTTTTTTGACTCGAGAGGGGGGGGTGGGCAGGGTAGGGGGTATGGGTGGGGTGGGGCGGGGGTGGGGGTGGAGTGGGGCTGGGGTGGTTAAAAATAAATTTAAAATATTTAATTTTTTATTTGACCTGGGGGTGGGGTGGGGGTAGGGCTGGGGCTGGGGTGGTTAAAAATAAATTTAAAATGTTTAGAATTTTTTTTTACCCGACGGGGTGGGGGGTGGGTGGGGCGGGGTTGGGTGGGGGTGTTAAAAAAATATAAAAATATTAATTTATAATATTTTTTATAGTTTTTTATTCATTTTTTTTTAAAATGTGATTATTTAATATTTTTAAAAAAAATTATTTTTAGTCCTTTTATTTTATGAAATTACATTTAACTCCCTGAATATGAAAGTTAACTTCAGTTTGGACCAATTCGTTAAGCATGTGCGAGGCACATGAGACTTTAACAAGTTTTTTAACGAATTCTGTCAAAAATCTCTTAATTGGCTAACTTTTTTAATGACATGCCCTAAATTGACATTAAAATCAACCCAGGCCCCTCCATGAAGACTGTCATATGACCTCAGGCCCTAAATGGTAATTAACCCTTTTTAAATTGAAGTTTCTTTTATTGTCAAAGCAACTTGACAGTTTATAGAGTTTTTCACTCTTCAATTTGTCATAATTCTGAATGAGTCTTGATATGAGAACAAACCAGACACTTGTACTCCCCCATCTCACAATGACAGTCCAATTCCACTATTTAAACATTTTATTTACATATTTTCATTTCTAGCACTACCCTTAATGAGTTCCAATTAGGGATGAATGATGAACTTGTCTGTTGCTGGTTAACAACCAAACCACTATAAAGTTCAGGACTAGAGTTTCAGATTTGGGGAATCTTAATCCCACTGGTTGATGTAATTGAGGTTAATTTTGTGTTAGAACAAAGTCTATTTAGAAGATAAAAAACAATCAATAATCACACAACACAAGAATATACGTGGTTCACCAACTTGGCTACGTTCATGGGCTGAGAGATAGAATATTATTATCTTTTGGAAATCCATCGATTACAATCTCTAATCTACTACACTAATTCTTGGCAAAGAATTCATGTCTGTGCAAACCCTAGATCTAGAGAAACAGATAAACAAAAGGAACTAGCTACAAATATGGTTGGGGGTAGGCTTATTTATATTCCATAGTGCTAACCCTGCAGGGTTTTCAACCCTAAACAGATCTCTGCCGCTAATAGGCCTGATCCGGCATAGGGTACGATCGCCCCTTGGTAGGGCGCGATCGCTCCCTCAAGGCAGAAAATCAGATCGGTCGCGCGCCCCTTTCCGCGCGGTCGCTCCTTTTGTCCAGTAGCTTGGCGCGATCTCACCCTCCTCTTGGCGCGTTCGCTCCGTCTGCAGCTGTGTAAGGAATTCCGAATATGTTGTTTAATCCCCTAATTTAGGCGTCCCCAACTTAGATGGCACCAAACCCAACAATTATCCACCTTGACATCTAACCTCTGAAATATAAACAGAACTCCTCCTCTGCCTCAGATGCTATCTAATAGCTGCGAGCATTCAGGAAGTCCAAACAATGTTGGAACTTGCTAGTCGGAACGGAATTCATGAACATGTCAGCAGGATTGTCCGCAGTACCCACTTTATTCACCTTAATCCGCTTCTCACTTCTCAGAAAATGATACCTTACCGTAGCGATGTGGAATTTCTCCTCTTTTTATTTATTTGTTTGAATCGCCACTTATATTATTATGAGGAAAATATAGAAAAACCATTTTAAAGAGATTTGGGTTTGGGGCTTAAGTGATGGATTTAGAAGGTCAGGGAGCACCACATCCACCCAATCCGAAGATCGGTCATGCTTAAGGGGGTTTTAAATAAATAGTTTATTTTAAAAGAAATGAAGAAAAACATCCATTTAATTAGATTAAATGGAATATGGGATTGATTACTTCGAGACCATCTCCGTGATTTGAAGAGGCTCTAGGGCAATCCCAGATTTGATATGCTTATACCACTCTAACCATCAATTAGAATAAATAAAGAAGAGAGGAAGATTACCTTTAGGTCGATAAATGATTTGGACAGAGTTTCGCCTTGATTCTAGGCTTGAATCTTGATATTCGTCGATCAACAAGGTTGATGGACGAATTTGGGTGTTGTTTTAGAGTGATTTGCAGAAGTCTTTCAAAGAGAGAAACCAGCAAATTGTGTTTTTTTTTGTTGTTGTTCTTTTTTCGTCTTTCCGTCCTCTGAAATACTGAAAGTCATCTTATATTTATAGGGGTTGATTTACTTGGTCACCATGATTAGGTGACTAAAGGGATTTAGGATATCTCCCAAAGAAGGTTTCAGATCTCTACAATCAGTAGAAAACCGGATTGGATAAGAGTTTATCAAGAAAAGAGGTCGAAATTGACAAGGGAAGTGATTCTCCCCCTCCCGCAGAGGGGTAGTCTCGCGCGAGACACGCCATGTCCCGCGCGGGACAAGGCTTCACAAAGGACAGATTTGTCCTCCCCTTGTTATCTCATATGCAGTTTAGTCCAAACTAACGCCTGTTAGTCAAAACTTAACGAAACATGACGAAATAGTGGATTTCTACTCTAAAATCAAAGGCGAGACTTGGAGTGGTATAACTCTGTTACGATAGGTTTAGAATGGGGTGTCTACAGAGCCCCTCGGCGACAAGTCTTATGAAAGAAGTCATATTATCGATAGAAAAGACATCATTCTGAACATCGGGATGGTCGTGCCGCACGGCTGCCTACGTATCTCTATCGGAGAATTAGACCAAAACGTAGTTCAACTCCAAAACATAAAAAGGCTTCTCTAGGTATTTTGAAAATCATTTTGAAAATCGAAGATATATTTATTTTTTTGAAAAGGTAAACTCATATTGAGGAATCAAGTCATGACCTAATTCTGAATATACCTGCCTGTCTGAAGATTCACCTGTTTTGGCTTCGAACCTGCGGGAAAAGATGTTAGAAAACAAAGGTTTACCTGTCTAGTCCTTCGCATCCAGTTGGTTTTATGACGATTCGCCTGTAAGGGCGCTGAATCGGGCTTTTGATGACGATTCACCTGTAAGGGCGCTGAATAGGGCTTTTTGATGACGATTCACATGTAAGGGCGCTGAATTGTGCTTTTTGACGATGATTCACCTGTAAGAGCGTTGAATTGGGCTTTTTGATGACGATTCATCAATAAGAGCGCTGAATCGGGCTTTTTTGATGGAGTGGTTTACTGTCTTCGACCAACTAAGAGATAATTCGCCTATTTGGGTTTCGAATTATGCGGGATGAGTTGATCTTTGGATCAATCATTTTGGGTGACTTGACGTTGTATCGGGCAATCATGCGTACGCCACGTTCGGCTCGTTCCGTTAATTGCGGTATTTAATTTTTTCCTATTTCCTTGCTAGGGTTTCACTTTCAAGGGTAAATGTGTCAAAATTTTGAATTTTGACATTGCGTAAACGCTTATTGCCAGGGGAAATTTTGTCTTTGTCCAGTAAGGTTGTCTCGCGCGGGACACCTTGTTTTGCGCGGGACAAGGTCTGTCGAGGCATAAATTCAGCAGCCGCTTGTTCATTTCAAACACTTCTATTTTCAAACTCTCTCTCAAGTTCGAGCCTATGATATTTTTTCTCTGAAATTTCTTCAGTTTCTTTGTTGATTTCTCCTTCCTAATCAACTATAATCCTTCCCCAAACACATAATCAATGGCTCAAGAATGAAGGAATCCGACATTGGATAGCTATTCATGTCGAAAGAACTATCCTCGTGACGACCTCACCTTTGATCGTCATAGGCACATTTTGCATGCCATTCGTGAGGGTTTGGTATGAATTTTACCTTCAAACTCATTTCCATGATTTCATTGTATCAATTCCATGTTTTTAATCCATCAATTTATCAAAATTGGACATTTTCCTCGCTTTATCACGAACTAGGTTCAATGTCAACGCATGCTAGATTTCCCAGGCCTTTGTTGAATTTTGATGATGCATTTGTGTATATATGAGTACCCTACCCGATTTGTATTGTAGGAGGGATTGATTTGGGTAGCCAAATGCGAGTTTGTGCATGATTCTCTAGTATGAATGCCAAATGTTCGATGAAATGCTCCAATGAAAATTTTCTTCTATTTTATTGGAATTTTAGCCATGAATGATCTCTGATAATGTTTCCTTGTCTTTCCTTGTTTTTCATCCGTACAAGCCAACTAAGAACTGTCGCGGTAGTGCAAAGTTTGCCAAGGCCCTATGGGACGAAGTCAAAGTCCTGGACGGGGTTCAGGCTAGAGTGGAGCAGACGGGGCTTCACATTTTTGTAGATAACAACCGCGGTATGAGGCGGACTCCTCAAGTTCTCCAGGCTATCAGGGAGAGATGGTGGGATACTACCCACACTGTTCACTTACACTTTGGGGAAGCGACTATGACCCCGACCGACTTTCTGGCTATTACCGGGTTGGAGTGTGTTGGTGATCCTCTTCCGGTGATTGGGGGTTACAAGCCGGTGAGCCCAGCCAAGTGGTGGCAACTTATTGGTTTTGTCCCTAGCAAGATCAAAGGATTTGCTATCGAGCTTGCCCCCCTTCGGGGCCAGATTGAGGGCTATACTGATAGAGCCAATGCGGTTATGGACCAAGTTGTGAGAGGTGCCCTCTGGTACATCCTGTCAGAGACTATTTAAAACATTCCCTATATTCATTATTGATCTTTTCTTAAGCATTTTTGTTTTCAATTACAAAATCCATTAAAAGATCCAATTTTGATTTAGGGGGAAAGGTATTCGAATTATTATTGAAGTTCTTAGATGCGAATCCCGGGGGCTGTGTAGATGGTTGTGGATTAAGAACGTTGTTATTCTTGTAGGAGAAGTTGGGATGGTTCCTCCATTCGGGATTGAATGTATTGGAATACATTCCCCCCTTCTGTTCGAAAGAATTGACAAAGTTCACTTGATCACTAGAAGTAGTGTCAAGCAAATCACAACTATCCGTACTATGCGAGTTAGACCCACATAGTTCACATAAAATATTTATATTAGCCACGGGATTGACATTAAGACTCTCAAATTTCTTTAAAATCATGTCAACCTTAAAAGAGAGAAGAGTAACTGCATCAACATTATACTTACCAGGCGTACTTTGATGTTGCTCCTTCTCGTTTGACTACTGATAGTGGTTCAATGCTATGTTCTCAATAAGGTCGTATGCCTCATCGACTCCTTTGTTCATCAATGCTCCTCCTGCAGCGGCATCAATGGTCTCTCTCATTTTGAATATGAGACCGTTGTAGAAGGTATGAACTATCAACCACTTTTCGAGCCCGTGGTGGGGGCACATTCTGAGAAGCGCCTTAAAACGCTCCCATGCGTCGTACAAAGTCTCACTTCCCGTTTGACAAAATTTAGTGATCTTCGTACGAATCTGGGCTGTCTTACTCGGTAGGAAGAAATGCCCAAGGAACGCTTCTTGAACTTGGTCCTATTTTGTTAGAGAGTTTTGAGCGATCGAGTTCAACCATTGCTTGGCCTTATCCTTAAGAGGGAACGGAAAAAGGCACATTCGTATTGCTTCCGGTGTGACGTTTTGGATACGAGTTGTGTCACAGTACTCCAAAAAAGTTTGGATATGGAGGTGAGGATCTTCGAAAGCAGTGCCGCTGTATTGGTTGTTCATAACCATATGTAAAAGATGTGGCTTAATCTCAAAGTTGGCGGCATTCGGCACAACAATGGGGGATCTAGTTCCCAGGGTACTTGGAATTACAAAGTCCCGTAGGGTCCTAGCAGGTGTTTGTGGCTCTCCTTCTGCCATGTACTGGTTTAAAGTCTCCTTGAGTTTCCTTAGTCTCTCGTGAAAGCTTCTTTCGGGTTCTGGATCAAAGTTGTCAAAGAAGATCTGCGCCCGTTTCATACACTACAAGAACACTCAACAAGAAGATTAAACGTAACAGATTATCGGAAGTAAAAACTAAAACGAAATTAAAAATTATGTAGTAAAGACAAAAACAAAAAGTAAATCGTTGTCCCTGACAACGGCGCCAAAAACTTGTTGGGTTGAAACCTAACGGTTTATTTTAATTTCCACAAGCGCACGGGCTATTGAAATATAGCGAGTACAAGTACGGGTCGATCCCACGAGGACATGGTTTAATTTGGGATGATTTTTTTTTACTAATAAATATAAAAGAGATTGGGATAAATATAGTTGTTTCGAGAAAAGAATTGAACATACATAGAAAATACTTTAGAAAAACTCTTATAAACGGAAGCATTCTCGGGATTGGAAATCATTTAGCCAATTATTCATCATATAGTCGTGTCTTCGAAAATAAGCATACTCATCGAAATCAAGGATGGTACGTTAAGCCTATACTACTTCTCACGATCAAGCAAGTAGCATTTGTATCCTTCACTAATTATGCCCTATCTCTCGATGGCCTATAATTAACAAGGATCCATTAAAGTTCGCAGATCAACGCACTTTCCATTTAAGGAACATCCCTAGGCCATTGAACTACTCTAGTGATCAATGAAATCTAGTTCCTTTATATGGTTCCGTTAATCGAGATTCTCCGCTAGGTACTTCTCTCGATTAACTGAATCATACAAGTTGGACGTCTCCAAAATGTAAGTCATTTTGAGATTAATATAAAGAAATTGTTTAGATGAAGAGAAATGACAAGGCTTTTATAAAAGATGATGAATAAAAGACATTTTGAGTTTCCAACCCCAAGAATATGGGAGATTACTCACTAGCCATTATAAAACAAATAAACGTAAGTAATAATAAGAGATAAGGGGAAGAAAGACTTATGATTGTAAAGAGACGAAGGCAGAAAATAACTTCTGAAATTATATTTCTTCTTCCAAAGTACTTCAAGAACAATGATGAACAATTGAATCTTCAAGAGACTTGGAACTAATGATGATAAGGAAATCTTGTTTCTATGTATATTCTGGTATATAATTCGTTTCTAAGCTCTGAGATATCTCTAAAGACTGATTACAAATGTCTTTATATAGACATGGATGAGACTCTTCAAAGTGGTGCCTTCAAAAGGTGCCTTTTTGGAACTGGTACATCGACTGCACGACCGAGTCAAGGGAACTGCACGGCCGTGCGAGCTTGGTGCCAAATATTGGTTTGAACTGAGCATTGTGCACAGCTGCTCCTATTTTTGCTGCACGGCCGCTCTGGCTGGATTTGCTCGGCCACTCTGGTTTTCAAGCCTCGGCCACTCCATGTTTTGGGGCCAATTTTGGCCTCGCAATGGCCATATGCACGGCCGCTCCTATGCAAAGAGCACGGCCGTGCAGGCTGGGATTTGGCCTGTGTGCTTAATTTGATGTTGTCCCTCCATGGCTTTGATACTTGATTATTTCCAAGGCTCCAATTGTTCATAAAATGACTCTAAAACCTATCTAAGAGTATAAGATATACCAAGGGCATAAAATCGAAAATATATGACAAAAGAAGCTAAAATAAAATAAATGTAAACTAAATGATACTAAAAACTAAGGAAATGATTAAGAAATAATGTGATAAATGACTATATAATGGTCACTTATCAATCATGTACATCAAGCAGCGGCAACGAATTTACTGTCGGGATAAGTTCGGCAACCGTGGTGAGAATGTTACCGTCGATCCTTCTCTAGTGTTCGAGAATCCTCACCTACGAAAGATGTAGTTCAAGTCTCCGGAGATTAAATGGTGACCGACGTGACTACCGGAGGAGGAAGGCCGACATAAAGAGGAGGAGATGTCGTAGTTATTTCCTTGGAAGGTTTCAGATCTGGATCTGACATTTTTTTAGTGGTCGAAGTTGGATGGGAAGGGGATCGATGAGTTTTCGGAGAAGGGGGAGGTGAGGATTCTCCAGAGGATGGGATGGGAAGAGGTCGCCGAAGGTGAGGTGAGGAGGGTCGCTGGTCGCTGAAAAAGTAGAGGGAGAGAGTATAGAGAGAGGGGGGATGGGAGTGTATGTGGTGTATATGTTTTATGTAGGTGTAATCTGGGAGGGAGAGGCTTTATTTGGGGTATTGGGGGATTATATGGTTAGCTATTTTGCAGTGTAGAATTAGGAGGTAAATATGATAGGTTGTTGTCTTAGAATGTAGATTAGGTTTTAGTGAGGGAATATGACGTAATTTTCTCTAATTACTAACATTGAATTCTAATCATAAATTAAATAGGACATGCACCACCATATTACTATAAAACCTAATTCTCCTCGAATTGTCAAAGTTTCATACTATTCTTTATTTCTAGAGGGATTTACCATATAATTACTTAAACTTATCAATTTTACCTCCTAACACGAGAAATATTTCATCTAACCATATAGTTCCTAGCTTAATAAGTACACTCTCTTTCTCATTTACTAAGTTCACCCTGCCATCATTTTACTAATTCCACCCTCTTTATCAGTTTACTTTCTCTAACCACCATTACCTTAGGTCACCCCTCTCCATCATCTCCGATCAACAACTCCGGCAACCACCAACTCCGACGACTTTTTTTTTACTCCGCCGACCAAACAACTAAAAACATAATTTATCAGTAAGTTCTCAGTTTTCAACTAAACTACTAAGAACACGATCAACTCCGGTGACCACCAACTCCGGTGACCAAACAACCTCTCCGGTGACCAAACAACTTAGAACTTAACTTATCAGTAAGTTCTCAGTTTTCAACTAAACAGCTAAGAATACGGTCAACTCCGATGACCAAACAACTGATAACTTATCAGTAAGTTCTTAGTTGTCAACTAAACTACTAAGAACATGATCAACTTCGGCGACCACCAACTCTGGCGACCAAACAACTGAGAACTTATCAGCAAGTTTTCAGTTGTCAACTAAACTACTAAGAACACGATCAACTCCGACAACCACCAACTCTGGTGACCAAACAACTGAGAACTTTTCAGTAAGTTCTCAGTTGCCAATTAAACTACTAAGAACACGATCAACTCCGACGACCAGCAACTTCGTTGACACAAAAACAGAGAACTTAACAATAAGTTCTCAGTTGTCAACTACTTAGAAAATGATCAACTCCGGCCGGTGACTAACTTTGAAGGCCAACAATTGAGAACTTCTAAGTTATTCTCAGTTGTTCACTGAACAACAACAAAGAACTTCACATTTGTTTATTGAACCACAAAGAACATCTCAGTTATTTTCTTGTGTCAACTAAGAAAGCGACCAACTCCGACAATGAACAACTTAACTGAAATAATTGAGAACTTGTAAAAAAAATTCATAGTAATTCTTGTTAAAAATAAAAATAGACATTTAATGTGGCATATTTCCTTATTTTCAATGAATTGGTATTATAAATGCATTTTATTAGGCTCTCTATTGTTCAGTAATCACGACCCATTCCGATGACTAACCCCAGCCGCAACCAACAATTGGGGCGTCGGTGCTGCACAGAGTTATATAAGCTTACATAGGCATTGTTTTTATATAAACAATGTTGCATGAGTTTAGACGGAAGAACCCACATGATGTACTTAATTTTTTTGTGCTTACTCAAGTTCAGAAGATATGATAATTTAAATATCTAGACTGTTCTCTATATTCAGCTTCAGCTAGTTAGGCTTTTACCTTGTCATATTATGGATGACTTTGCAAATAAAGTATACATTGAAATCTTCCTAGAAAAATCATATTCTATAACGTGACTTTTAATTGGATTTGAAAAAAATGTTGGTCTGCTTCATTCAAAGTTAGAACCCTTTTCTCATTTAGATGTTTCTTGGATAATTGATTGGGTAAGAAGTGTCCAATTTACTGAAATCTGCCTGGGAGATCTCTTGAGCTGACCTTTACCTTCCAGCTTGAATGCTATGTTATTCTAACAATGGGAAGGTCCATTCTTCTGCATTTCATTGCTTGTATATCTTAAGGTCTTGTAATTCCAAATATATTGATAAGCATTTAAGAGGTATTGGCATATATTAGCTCTCTTTAATTTGATGGGCTGGTTACCATTAAAAATAACTTGTAAGAATGTCGTAGGAGAGTTCCAAATCTGAGAAATAGACCGGAGATCTGGTGACGTTGCTGCTACTTGAACGACGTTGTTGGTGGTTGGAGTTGAGAGAGGGAGGAGGTGTGTTGCCAGAAGTAGGAATGGGATATGTTTTGGGTGACTGGAGGTGGGAGAAGTATTTTAGAGAGAGAAATTAGAGATAAAGAGAGGGAGAGGGTAGACGTTTGCCGGAGTTAGAAGAGACGGTCGTCGAAAGTGAGGGAGAGTGGGTTTCTCCGAAAGCGGGGGAGGGATAGGTTCGCTGGCAGTGATGGGAGAGATGGAGTGAGAGAGAAAGTGTGTGTGTGTGTGTGTGTGAGAGAGGGTGTGTGTTTGTCTGTATTGTATGATAGGGTGGGAAGTGGTGGTAATATTTCATTTTAAAAAGAAATTGTAAATGGATCGAGGACCATGTGGTTAATTTATTTTTGGAGTAGGACTATGAGGTAGAATTAATAATTTCATGTTTTTGGACATAGATTAGATTATTTTGAGGACCAGAATGTAATTTTCTCTTGTTTCTATGTGAGGGAGAAACAAAGAACCAATTTTAAATAATAGATTTGAGATAGATCATAATAAATCAAACACTACTCGAAGAAGGAACATCATATCAGAGGTAAGTTTCCTTGAACTTATTCACGCCATTGCTGCTAACCTACCATCCATGCTCTTACCACTAGTACAGATTGGATCTTAGGAAATGTACCTTACCTTAGATAGCGCTTGTGCTATCTAAGATGCAAACTTACATAGCGCATCCATATTTTTCAATTTAATAACCTATGGCCAAAAAAATAAAAAAAATTAACTAACATAGATGCTTATAAGTTATTTTTTTTGGCTTTTGAGTCCAGATCTGTACTAGTGGTTGTCCCTCTCTCCTCTTTCTCTGTATAATCGTATTCATCCCCCCACTCTCTCTCTCTCTGTATATATATATATATACTCCCTCCGTCCCACTATACTTGACACTTCTTTCCATTTTGGGCCGTCCCACTATACTTGACACCTTTCAAAAATAATCAAGTTTTTATATTTTTAATTTTATATTCACTCTACCCCACCACTCATTCTCTCTCTTCATTTTCTACCACATATTTATTCAACCAACACTACTATTTACCCCACTCATTCTCTCTCTTCATTTTCCACCACACATTTTTTTTATTTTATTCTTTTTTCTTGGTTTTTGAACCCACCCCTTGGGTGTCAACTATAGTGGGACGGAGGGAGTATACAGTATACTCCCTCCGTCCTAGAAAATGCTTCACCTTTTACCCAAAATGGCATCCCGTTTGAAGCTTCACATTTTTTAAAATGGAAAAGTTTTATTAATATTCTATTATACCCACTCACTATTTTCTCCACTCATTCTCTCTCCTAATTTACTATTACACTCACAACACATTTTAAATTTACTATTTCCTCCACTAATTCTCTCACCTATTTTCAAATTACACTCACAACATTTTTTCTTCCCACCTATTTCCTTAATTTGCATGACGGACCAAAAATGGTGAACCATTTCCTGGGACGGAGGGACGGTGAAAGTTTCATGTAGCTAGGAAGCTTCAATCACGCAACAGACAACGGATGTGAGTACAGATGTGTCTCACAACTGTCCACACATCCACAGACAATGCAGCGGAATATAACAAATTAAAAACAATAATGCAAGAGTTATATATGCTTACTGATCTTGAGATCAGCAAACTAGGCTTACGCCCAAAAACTTTTCACTATAAAAACTTTTGTTGCTTACAAAAACAAATAAGTGAAAAACTAAAAGACTAAAAAATTAAACGAGTTCTAATCACCTTCTACGACAAGAAAAATTCCCCTTTCCCAAGTAGGACCTATTCTAATCAGAAGTAAAACAAAGAACTCTAACCTAGATGTGAGTTACGGATGTAAGGCACAACCTTCACTCACAACCTAAAACAAATATGTTGAAAAACTGTGAAGAACAAGCAATTTTCTCTCTTAAAATTCCGTAGCTTCTCTTGTGCTGAATGCCTTGTATTTATATGCACTTTGGAGAAGATCTTCACGTAATCAGCATCTTCCTTTGTGAGATCTCAAAACCTATAAGGAAACATAAATACACTCACAAAGAAATAAAATATTAGTAGGTTAGTCCTAATATAAAACTATGTACATAATAAAAAGATATTTAGTTTATTTACAATACTCCTAGTCAAAGTAAATCTTTCCATGAAAGTCCCAAAATCTTTTTACCATATTTGAAGATATTTCGAAAATAAGGAAACAAAGAATGTTCCTAAAAAGCTCACGCTTTCAATCTCCCCCTATTTTGGACTTTCTGGTCAAAACCAAAGATTTATAAAAATCACATTTTGTGACTTCAATATTTAGACATAACAACTCCCCCTGAATGGATGTGTGTGCAGATGTGTTTACACATCCACACATAAAAACTGCATAAAACATGTTAGAGCAAAAACCAACAGTTCATTAAAAAGCAAAAGCAAAAACCATTCAGCAGCAACCTATTTAAAGTTATTACAGACCATTGTTTAAAACTAAAACAGAAATTAAAATTGTCTTAAACCACCAAAGCAAAAAAAAAACTTCAACACTCTTCTCCCCCTAAATTAAAGTTCCCAGCTTCTCCAGCCAGCAGCAGCAACAGCAGCATCCCACACTTTACTTCTAGCAGCAGCAGGTTCAGGCCTATCTCCCCCTTTTTTAGCAGAAAGATTAGCATGCCATTTTAGGAGTCTATCCTTAAGAGCTTTAAGGTTGTTGGCATGGGCCATGAAAGCTTGCAGTTGATCAGTCAATGCAGAGGAATGAGATTCAGGAGCTGCTATTTCAGCATCCAAGTCCTTCATTTGAGCAGCAAATGGATCTTCAGATGTGGGTTCAGTTGTGCCCACATCAGGCATAGAGATTTCAGGGACAGCACCCAAAGGAAGATCAACAAACCTTTGCTTAGCATCTAAGAGGGTTTTGGTTTCCTTGAACAAATCAAACTTATCAACCCTATCTTCACCTTTTTCAGGTTTAACGCCTTGAGCAACCAAAATTTGGGAAATGAGAGAGGGATAGGGTAAGGACCATTTCTTTGAAGGGGATTCTCCATAAGCACAGATTTTCCTAAAAATGAATTCACCAAAATTGATATTCCTTCTAGCAACCAACCTATAAAGCAAGTCAGCTTGCACCCTAGTAACAGAGGTCTTATTATTTGAGGGGCACAGGTTGGCAGTGAGAACTGTATGGAGAAAACAGTAAAAACCACTACCCAAATCTTTTGGCTTGATGGGTCAAGAAGTCACTTTGCCATGGGTGATAGTGGACACTAGTTCTTCCTCTGAAACAACACAAAGCTGATCCATAGAATTATCTAACCTAATTAAATCATTGATCACAGAGGGAGAAAATGGAACAGATTTACCCCTCACATAAACTAAGTGAAATGAGGAGGAAGAAGGTCTATACAACACTCTGGACAAGTTAACATAAAACTCATACACCATTTTGGGATAGAAGGGGAGAGGGCGATCCACAGTAAAAAACAAACCTCTTTCTTCAAAAAACTTATCCATGCCTAATTTAGAGAAAGTCTCTCTATCCCTTTTCATCTCAATTATAAAAGACTTATTAACAATCAGGCTAAATCTATCAGAAGCTTCCTTGGATAAAAATTTAGAGGACAAGGGTTTAAAGGCAGGAGTAATGGAGAGAGATTTAGAAATACCCTTTATTGCCTTCTTTCTGGTGGATGTGCGCCTGGATGTGTGCACATCTGCAGGCACATCCTTTGCAGAAGATGGTACTTTGACAGATTCAACTTCTGTCTCATCACTAGAGGAGGCATCAATGTTTTGATCCTCTTTTTCTTGTTCAAGCTCAGCCCTACCTAGTTTGAAATTAGCATCTGAAGCAGTGTCATCACTTTCATAGCTGGACTCAAAATCTCCAGCAGCTTCAGAAATAGGCTCTAGGTCTGTAGAAGCCATCTTCTTCTTTCCTTTCAATTCCATAAGGATATTAGCCAAGGATTCCTCATCACTTATCATAGAAGGCTCAGCAACAGTAGGGGCAGCCTCAGGGGTAGGAACAGGAGTATCAACAACTGGAGTGGGATTATTAGGAGTAGGGACAATGGGATCAGTAGGATCAATAGAAGGGATAGTAGCAACAATGGGAGCTGGATCAACAGGATCAGAAGGAGGAACAACTTCAGAAGGAGCTGTGACAGGGTGTAAGTACCCAAATCTGGCTCATGCCTTCCGGTTAAATTTCCCGGCAATTTCGGTAAGTTTTCCGGTAATTCCCCAGACCTTCCTAGTGTTCCGGAAACATTCCGGAACTGTTTTTAATTAATTTAGGGCTGAAGGGGATCCTTCCTAATTAAGAAACACGTTTTTCTTAATTAGGAGGGAAGGTTCTAGAATTTGCCACCTTGCATGGTTCTAGAATGCTGAGTCATTGTGGATAATGCCGCACGGCTGCATTAGCTTGCTGTCCTTAGCCGCACGGCTTCATTAGCCTTATCCAGACTGCCTATAAATAGAGCCCTCCTCTATCCATTTCTCAACAACAATTTCCAACAACACCACACATAATACGAAGAAATACTCCCAAGAGGCTGTTGAAGATCCAAGAAGGTGAAGAAGAAGGCCAAGAAGCTCCCTCCCTCCTCCTTGAAGATCCAAGACCAACCTCTCCTCCTAGCTCCGCCCGAAGAAGAAGGAAGCCATTGGTAACCTCGCACGCCCTAACCTTGCATCCTAATTGCTTTATAAATTGCTCATTGCATTACTTTTATATTGCTTGGGACTTGGTAGATTAAAGATCATATCTTCATATTTCCCCTTCCCCTTTTGCATGCATTAGACATCATTTGTCATAAAAATGTAGTCTTTTCCCATAAAGGTGCATCCTTTGCACCTAAAACCCCCATTTTCAAATAAAAATGTCATCTTCATGCATCCTTTGCATATAAAAATCAAATCTTTTCAATCAAAATGCATCATTTGCATCCAAAATCACTTTTCCAAGCATCATTTGCTTTAAAGACCATGTCTTTACCATAAACTAGCATCATATGCTTTTCAAAATGCAATCTTTATGCATCATTTGCATAATGAATGCCAATTTCTTCAAAAATGCATCATTTGCATAAAAATCAAATCTTTATGCATCATTTGCAATAAAGATCATTTCTTTAAACTAAGTGCATCATTTGCAACCCAAAAATGTCATCTTTTTATTAAAGTGTCATTTTTACCTACATTTCCCCATTCCCCCATTAGCAACCTAGGAACGGACCGGTGTAAAAGATCCTATCTTTACATCGTTCCTTCCATTAAAGGTTCCATATTTCTTTAGAAAGGGACAACCTTGAACCCTATATCTCCAATTATCGCTTAAGAAAGAGTATGAAGCATCTATAGAAGCTCGACCGTCTTAAAGCGTAGGATTGATGGGCTAAGGACCTTCCTTTTCTAAAGAACCTCATCTTTGACCATAAAGAGAGTCATTCTCTCGATCACGCAAGTCCCGAGGGTCCCGAGGTTAAAAATGCGATGATCACAAGTCACAAGATGAGGGCGGGATCATAATCCCGAATACATAAATTCCAAGAAATCCCGAGCGACAACCAAAAAATGGTTTGTACGTCCGGAAGATGACTTGGGACATTCCCTCCTTATTTTCAAACACATGCACACAAGAAAGCACGCAAGCAAGCACGATTAATGAAATCATGGGAGACTTGCTCCGGCAAGGCACCTTGGGTGAACGCCAAACGTTCTTCCCAAGGGGTAACTTAACCTCCGAACCCATAAAACCTTTTTTTCAAAGTTTTGAGGTAATCAAAATGGCGTGGCGACTCCATTTTTCAAATTAAACCGGATGTCTTCAAACTCGCGTGAATCCAACAGAAACAAAATTTGGGCACACATTCACAGTTTGGCGACTCCGCTGGGGAAACCCAAAGGAGAAAAGCTTTTATTTTCCAAAAAAAAAAAAAAAGATCGATACTCGGTATATAGGTGGAAACCACTTACCCTTCCTGTACACTCCCTGACGCTGGGAGTTGGGATAACCGGTGGTTTAACAATCCACGTACCCAGTATCCCTTTTCGAAAAAAAATTGAAAAAAAAATAAAAGAAAGCTTTTCCCTTTGAGCGGGTTAGATTCCCGTCGCCGATTTCATTAATCATGCTTGCTTTCTTTACCATGCATTGCATCATTTGCATCTTGGAATTTGTGCATACTTTGAACGAAAAAAAAAACCCGAAAAATAGCAAAAGGAGTGGAACCTGGAAAATTGATCCATGCAGTCGTACGGCTCAATCCTCATTGGATTCTGACCGGGCGACCTCAGTGGCAATTCCACCAGAAAATCATGGTTAATCTGGCGAGTCCTAGCGGCTTGGGGCTACTCGGGCTCCATGACCGGACTGGGGCTCCCGTAAAATTTACGTGCTTATGTGTTGCATTCTCCCGTCCCGAAAATCATTCCTTTAAAACACATTTCGAAAATCTCTGTTTTAACTCAAAAAGGAACATTTTTAGGAGACCGCACACTACGCGCACTTTGATATATCCTCGTACACTTTTGCACGCACGTCCTTCAAACCCGAGGGTGGTTCCAGTGCAATCACGGACAGCCTTACGATGCTCCCGGCGCGCACGGAATCATTCCAACCTCCCCATGGCAGCCAGTGTCGACCAATGCACAGTCCGTGTCACACGTTTCAAAAAACCGTGACTTTTGGTTGGTTTTTGGTCTAGTCCGTGTCATATAGCCCAGTTGCATACCCTCGTAAAGGTCAAGCCTTAGTTCATAACGGAAGAAGAACTCTGCCAAAATTCCAACAAGGAAAAATTGGCGAGATCTCAACTCCGACATTGACTATTGACCTTGACTCCGCACGGAAATGTTTAATAGTCAAGACCGAGTCTTTGCCAACAAATCAAAAGATCTTTCCCTCAAGCGAAGCTGCTAAAATTCCGACAAGGAAAAATTGGCAAGATCTTGACCCGCATTGACTTCGATTCTAACTCACGCCGGCGTATGCAACGAAGTTCAATGTGACACTGTGTCATCCGGCTTTTGCCACCCGACCCATGCCTTTTATCTTCTCGGATATTACCGAAAGTCAAAACGTCATTCGCTCAAGCGAAATTCTCGCTAAAATCCTATCAAGGCGTAAAGACGAGACTTTCCTGTATTGCCTTGACTATAATCCGTATCGCTCGTGTGTTGAAAGTTCCTATGACCCGCTAGACCCGTTAGGAGCGTTCTTTACTCTCGGTCGGTGGGATCCGCGTGCCCTATAGGACCCTCGCCCGGGGCCGTCCACCCCGGGAGGTCGAAATACGGGTGGAATACGAGGGGCTTATAGACGTAGTGACGGAACCCACCGATCCAGATCTAGAGTAGTTACGAAAAGAAGGGCGAACCCCTTTTCCAACCAAATAGATATTAATAAAAGACATCATTTTAAGTAAAACCGGAAGATTCTAATTTGCATATTGCCCGAGCCTTCGGCTAAACACCTACCCCGAGTCTAAACCTTTCCTATCCCTTTCCCGCGGCGAGAAAGAAGTGGGTGAGAACACCGGGTCGGCGACTTGTTAGCGCAGAATTCTCGGACAGGTTCGCGGAATCCTCGCCTTGGTCGATCCGCAGAGTCGAGAATGTCCGATTCGACAGAGAACAAAGACTTGGTTTGGGTAACCAGATGACTAGGGGAAGAAGAGCTAGCCTTAGCCTTGGAAAATAGTCGTAAGGCCCATGAGGAACAAAGCAGCCATGCTCATTGATGCGCTACGCCGTCATGGGGTCCGGATAGTGGTAGAGCCCAATGGTTCCTTGGTTATGGTAGAAGATGAAACTCCGTAAGTAACCATCTCGGCCCCTCTAGCCTATAACCGAGTGCCCTCCTCCACCCACATATGAGCCTTTGCCAAAGACTATCCCTTTTCGGCCTTTCCGGTATCCCGAAGCCATTAGGGTCCCGACACCCTCTCCTCCTCGGATAAGACCCGGCTTTGTTCCCTACCAACAAAGAACAAACGCCACAGCCTATTCCCGTAACGCAGCCTCTCATTACCCTATGGGATTCGCTCCCTCTCCCCGGTATGGGCCGTCCCTGCACAACTTCCAGCCTCAAAATCAATCAAGTGACCTTTTCGGCTCCCGCCCGCCACGCCAGATCATCCACCCCCAACCTTGCCAATAGGATCCCACGAGGCTCCTTTTTCCTACTTCGCAACTATGAGCCTAATTCCTATGCCTGCGGTCGGCCTCAGGGAAAACCGGACCGTGCCAAGTTTACACCTATTTCCCTTCTAAAGACTCCCAAGCCATGGTACCGGCTACCACCGTGCCACCCACGGCCCCGCCACTTAAATCCGACAAGCATGCTTCGTAGTCGAAACCGTCCCCGACCCCAACATGACTTGGTTGATGGAACAAGTTAAGTCAATGCAGGGAGAAGTTCGAAGAACCGAACACCAAAAAGGCGGCATATCGGATTACGATCCTAGCAAGATTGTCCCTCTTCCTCCAAAATTCCGGATGCCGAGAGATTGAAAAGTTCAACGGCACGGATTGTCCCCGGACTCATATTGAAAGTTACCTTCTCGCCATGAGAGCCAAGGGCGTACACATCGCGAAATGGCCGACCATTTTCGGTTGTCATTAAAGGGTTCACTCTTAGATGGTTCCTGCACGTAAAACCGAAGCCCGAGCCACTTGGGACCAAATTAAGGAAGCCTTTACGGAGAAGTATAAGGCCAATTTGAATTGGGAAACCGGCGGGAATGACCTACAAGGCACTCTACGGCGCCCGGACGAGCCGGTGAGTGAATTTTACAAGAGATGGAACTGAAGCTTAGTGAAATGATGACCCCACTGAATGAAGAGGAACAGATGGAGATCTTCCAATCCCGCCTAAAGCCTCAACTAAGGGTCCAAATTGGCAATTACTATTATCCCGACCTTCGAGCAATGGTAAATGCTGTACCAAGTTTGAAAATGCCTTCAACATGGCCCAGGCCACGTGATCGGCCGGCTCTTATCGCTACAAAGCTCCGGTGTCAAACGCCCATTTGTCACTATAAAGGGAAAAGAAACGGTCGGCGCTGTCAATTACATCCAGAATGAGAAAGTGGGACGAGAATTCAAGCCAAGTAGTTGCGAAACCGAGACCTCGTTTCTATACCGCAGAAGATTTTGGAATGCCACTGGAGAAGGTCTTTGACGGTTTGGTAGCCGAAGGACTCATCGTACCTTTGGAAAGCTGGAAACCCGAAACCCTAATGTCGAGAATGGACGAAACCAAACATTGCCGCTTCCACAAATATCATGGGCATAACACTAATGATTGCACCTACTTGAAATTCCCGATCTCTCGCCTAATTGAAGAAGGCAAGTTGGAACCACCTCGGGGTCCTAATGTGGTCAAGAACCCTCTTCCCGGCTAATAATCGAGTCAACATGATTGAGTTCGGGAGACAAATGCAATCAACTTTGGAAATCCAGAGATCATAGACATTACGAAGTTCAATGTTCCTTATGCCGAATTGCAAAGAAAGTGGAAAGATTTGATTAACGCCGCCGCCATGGAAGGACAGTTTGGGCCCATAGTCGGAACCGATTTTGTTAATGTCGTCGAGCTCGGCCTCTTTTCTATAACATCGAACCAAGAACCATGGTCAAGATTACGTAAGAAAGGCTCACTTATGAGGACTGCGAGTTTGAAGTGAAACAAGCCATGTTAATGAAAGTTTCTTCTCGTAACCCTTCATCACCCATGATGAGCATAATGTATTTGTAATGGCTCTTACCACTCCCGAGGATCAGTCCCAGCACCCTGTTTGGGAAAAGGGGGAAAGAAGAGTGAATCGGCCGTAAGACTTTTGGGATGAAGAAAGCTGTATCTCGGATGCCGAAAGCACAACCGGTCCTACTGCCCCAGAGGTACTGACAGATAAAGTCAAGTTCAGAAAGGAGATTCCGCCAGAACAGTCAAGTATTCCCCATGGAAATGGTGTCAACAAAGGCAATTATGATCCACAGGATGAGAACGCTGACAAGACTGCTACTCCCCAGGGCAACAGCAAGAAGGAGTGAGATCCCGGTCCAACCTTTGTCAAGCCACCCTCGAGTCAATAAGTAGTGTAGGGTCCAGAGTCAGTAGCGTCTGTTCAGTCGAGTCAGGAATCTTTGAATTCCAGTCCTCTGAGTCATCCGAAGGCCTCACGCCTCACGCCTGAGGACTATCAAAATGTAATCGATGTCATCTTTCCCCTTATTTTGAATGAAATGACAGATCTTTCTGAGTATCCTCTTATTGCCAACTTAACAAATGATAAATTAACTCAAAACTTAACAACAGTTAATAATGAATCATTTGAACAAGATGCAAACACACTAAATGAACAATACATTAAAGAAATCTTTAAGCAGGTTTCAGAAAAAGAGGAAAACCGGGCCCAAGCTGCCGAGGAGGTTTTGACAAGTGTGAACTTGGGTACTGTCGAGGAACCTAAAGAGACACAGATCGGAAACTTCTTCCAGGGGGTTGAACGGGACAGACTGATCGATCTGCTCAGGGAATACGTCGACGTGTTTGCATGGTCATACAGGGATATGCCGGGGCTAGACAGTTCGATAGTAGAGCACAGAATCCCTCTAGCACCAGATGCTAAACCAGTAAAGCAGAAACTGAGAAAGATCAAGCCAGAATGGTCTCTACAGGTCAAAGAAGAAATTGAGAAGCTACTGCGGGTAGGATTCATCAGAGTCATCGAATATCCGACATGGTTGTCCAATATTGTGACCGTCACCAAGGCCAATGGGAAGGTGCGCTGCTGTGTGGATTTCCGAGATCTGAACAAGGCCAGCCCCAAGGACGATTACCCTTTGCCAAACATAGACATCCTGGTGGACTCCACTGCCAACTACGAAGTCAAATCCTTCGTTGATGGCTTTGCAGGATACAACCAGATCAAGATGGCCGAGGAAGACCAAGAAAAGACAGCCTTCACCACGCCGTGGGAACTTACTGTTATACTGTGATGCCATTTGGGCTTAAGAACGCTGGGGCTACTTACCAAAGGGCAGCGACCGCGCTTTTTCATGACATGATCCACAAGGAGATTGAGGTCTACGTAGACGACATGATAATCCACTCCAAAGGCGAGGACGGGCAACACTTTGTTGACCTGCGGAAGTTCTTTGAGAGACTGAGACAACATTCCATGAGACTAAACCCTGCTAAATGCACCTTCGGAGTGACAAGGGGAAAAGTGCTTGGGTATATGGTCACGGAGCGAGGTATCGAAGCGGACTCCCCAAAAGATCAAAGCCATTATGGATATGAGGCCACCTCGGACCCTTACGTAAGTCAAGAGCTTTATGGGAAAAGCTGCGTACATCGCCCGTTTCGTCAATCGGGGCTTGACCACTATGTGCGAGCCCATCTTCAAGCTCATGAAGAAGAACGTAGACACAAGAATGGACCGAAGAATGCCGTGATGCTTTTGACCGCATCAAGGCATACTTGGTACACCCTCCCAAAGTTGCTATGCCCCCACATAGACAGTAAAACCTCTTCTCGCTCTATCTTACTCGTCACCGATACGGCACTTGGGGATATGCTTGCTCGGAAAAGAAAGACTCTCGGGTAGAAAATGCCATTTACTTTGTCGGCCGTGTCGCAGGAAGTGAGCTCAATTACTCAAGATGTGAAAAGACCTGTGCGGTGGAGACGGGTCCGGGTAGCTCGGCAAGTTGAAGCATTATATGCAAGCCCACCCTGTGAATTTGGTCTCAAAAATGGACCCCATCAAGTACGTCTTTGATAAGCCTTCTCTCTCGATGCGTCTAGCAAAGTGGTCCTTCTTCTTGGCGTAATACGACATCAACTATGTGACGAGA